>JBCAUI010547913.1:0-10509 GCA_038406195.1 Haplosyllis anthogorgicola
TACCACCAGTCATGAGAGACCCTTCAGGTACCGTCACTATACCGACCCCAACAGACTCTGCTCATCTGGCTGACACAGGACTCCCTTCACTAGAAGGGTGGTCTGATGACAAACCTGACCAGGATCACCAAGTCATGGAAGTGACCATGATGTCTGACCCCGAGTCTTTCGACCTAGCTGCTGGAGGAGATGTGGGTCAGGGACTAGTGCAAGATATGGCCCTGCTGTTGTGAAGGGACTACGATGAGACTCACCTGTTGTTACACAATGCTGCAACCAATATGATCAATGAGTTAGATGGACAACCAGATGTGCATTCTGCTCACCCCCTTGTCACATCTATCAATGATATTATCAACAAATTATGGGACTTCATTAGATGCAAAACGGACTCTGAAACCACCAGGACTTTGACCTCACCCAAGGAAAAAGCCAATCTCTGGAAGGCCCTTGATGAGGCTAGGCACATTTGGAAAGTTGAGTCTCACAAGGTGAACCACTCTGAGAGGAAGTCTAGGAGGTCCAGGTCCATCTCCATCTGAGAGCAGGTCCCAGTATTTCTCCCAACATATTTCCCGGGTAATCAAGCAACATTGTGACAGGGACCTTGATGTGGAACTGGATGAGTGGAGGAAAGAAGACCAGAAACCCACTGAAGCAACCTCCAGAGCCTGGCCAAAAGAGAAGTGATCTAGAAGGTCCCAATCATGACAGAGGGGATGGGATGCCTCACAACCCAACAGGCCACCGAGAGTTCCGAAAAAGATGGCATCCTGCCACCCAATCCTGTCAGTGCCCTGTCTAGCTGGATTAAATTTCACCTTAATTGGAAAGACAAGAGAGACCTAACAGTGTCTGTGTGGCATTGGGAACTGATGTCAGTCTGCTACATGCAACACCAGACCCTGGCCACCCACCTGCATCTGGCCTGGACCATGTCACAGTCAGTGAAGAATGATTGCAATAGCACCATAATATTTTGTCCACCCAAACCCCCTCACCTGAGGGTCTAAGATTTCCTTGAGGACAGCTACATATCTGGATACACTAAGGTGATTTACAATGTTTGAGATCACAACCAACATCAACTCAATGCCATGGGATACACTCCTGTATGCCAGCTGGCATGCAGGGTGCTTTGATATTCCATCCTATGAGCAACTAGGTTGGCTTCTAGGCTGTGTCATGGAATTCATGGACTGCATGTCTCTGATTATCGATCTGGACCCCAAAGACTTTGTTGAGAGAATGAAGAACATGAGATCTGGCATCTCTGATGTGTACCTGGATATGTCAATACATGGCCAAACCTTATTCCTTCTGTATGGAGACATCCACAGCCAAGTCACCCTGACAACAGTGAGGTCTGAGGTGGCACAAAGGCCTTAGATAGAAAATGATACAGACAACTTAATGAGCAATAGACCTGTCCTTTCATGGCATCAGTCCCCAATTGGAGCTCCTCACTAGCCACCTGGAAGTCTCAAGTTGACCACTGTAAATACCCAGTGTTAACTAGTAGCGGTGTCAATTTTGTAAGTCATGGACAGGACCCCAGTGGATGCACCTGCTGAGGCCTGCCAAGCTGGTGATGCTGAGGACACCACCAGCCAACCCACCACAGACAACCTGGAGGAACAGGTTGTCAAACCAGTAATAGAAGGCAGGGTGGCTGGGGAAGTGATGGCTGCTTGCCTGGCTCACAAAGCCAAGGCTGGGAGGGCACTGCTACCTCAGCTTCTGCAGCCCCACTGGGATGCCAGATGATATGCAATACATGTGATGGTGCAAGAGTGGGACAGGAATGGAAACCTGGCTGACCCCACCCTGCACATCTTTAATGATCGGGTGTTGTTGGATCTGCTTTGGGTGCATGCTGTGGGGCTGACTGAGGTGATCGCCCTGGAAACTACCCCTGCCCAATGCATGATGTTCTTCAGGCAGTGGGTGTGGAATGAAGGCCTTCTCCATGAGGATGCCGTACCACTGGCCACCCTCCTATCCCTTGGGCTGAAGGATTGGATAGGTCACACTATGGAGCTGATAGCTGAACCCATCCTGGTTGGTAGGGTGAGATGGCTAGTTGCTGATGCCACTGCCAGGGTCAATGGCCACACCTGTGGGGTACCCAGGGGGCCAAGGGGCTTAGCACAGTTACCCAAAGGGGTACTGAGATGGCCCCACACTCCTCCTGTTCCACCCACTGCTGAGGATGATGCTGCAGATACATTAGTGGGCATGGCACCCCCAGCCCTGGAGGTGGAGGCTGCCAGGGATGATTGCACGGAGTGCCCTGCCTCAACTGTGAGTCATGCTGCCCCTTCCCTGGACTCTGGGAGGGGAGGTAGGGCTGTAGGAAGGAGGAAGGCCCTACCTCACTGTCAGGCCTTGCCTGTGATACCCAGGCTGCACTGGGGCTGGGCATCCCCTGATGCCATTGACATCGAAGTTGGTTATGACTCAGATGCCTCATGTTCCTTGGTTGACAGCCATGGGGGCCAATGGCACTGTTTCTATGGCAAGCTGAATGTTCCGCAACTGAAGGTGATGGGGGAGGATCATGCAGGGAAGTTTCTCATCTGGAGGAACATCATCCAGAGTAACAACCGGATGGTTGACCCCGACATCCTGAGGACCAGCATCATGTCAGCCATCATGAATTTGCCAGGCACCACCTCCATAATGTCTGAGCCTATGGCAGAAAGGATGAACCAGCAGTTAGGGTTCTTCTATGGAGTATCACACAATTATGATCAGACACTCCAGGACCTTTATGCAATGTGCCAGTACTCAGGTGAGAGTGTCAGCAACTTTGTGGGCCGCATCTTGGATTGGGTAGAACTGGTGCATAGCTGCTTCCTGGAGAACCTGCCCTGGAGAGAAGTGAGTTGTGTCTGCAAGGAATGCCTGCATGGCGGCCTTAAGGGGGACCTGCATCAGGCAGTGTTTTACCTCCAGGACTGACTGGACAAACTCACATTTGATGATTTACTCATCAAGATCAAGTCTAATGTAGGGGTCAACAGCCACAGGGATGATCGCTACCATGAGCAGAAACCCCGGCCTTGCCCTGTGGGCAAGGCCCACATGGCTCTCCTGGAGCCAGTGTCACCTACTTTGTTTGATCAGGAAGGTGCCTCTAGGGCCTCAGATGAGGTGGATGAGAGCCTCATCTCCTTTGCTGTCTGCTTGATGTGAGCTGTCAAAGACTTTGAGGATAAGAAGCACCGCTGCTTCAGCTGTGGGTCAGACAAACATCTGATCCACAAGTGCCCTGATAGGGAGGCCTATCAGCAGCATTTAAATGGCAAAGGGGGCCCAAGGAAAGGAGATCAGGGTCCCCCAATGGAGGGTGCCATGCATCCTCAGATGAAAACCTCTGACTAAAATCATGCCATGGATGCACCCCCTTCATCAAACAGGATGCTGTTGGCAGATGGATAGGAGGGACACAGTAGGCTGTGTCTAGGTGGATGGTGAACCCTGTCTCACATTGATTGACACAGGATCCACCATCAACCTGGTAATGCTGGATTATGTCATGAGTAGGGGCCTACATGTCTACCCCCCCCTCTGACCTTTATGCCAAAGGGAGGGTGGTTGTCGATGGCATTGGGGAGCAATGCTCAGAGGTCATGGGCTACATCATAGTCCAGATTCAGGTAGATGGTGTTGCTGGGTTTGACAAGGATCACCTTGGTATTGTCCCATCAGTCAGAATTCACTGACAGAGTCCCAGTATTACTGGGAATGCCTATGGGTCATCCAGGTCATTAAAGAGAGTGAGCTTGATAAGCTAGCTGTGCCCTGGGCCAATGCTTGGGTTAGCATGCTCTTTAGGGTGTGGGTGGTGCAAGCCTCAACTGAGGAGGGAGCCACCAGTGGCAATGCCGAAGAGCTACTCATGGGGAAGCAAAACCCCACCAATTATGAGAAGGTGGCAACACTCCTCAAGGAAGCTGTACTATATCCATTCTCCCACACCATCGTCAAGTGTAGGGTACCCACGATGTTCCTGGAAGGGTGCCTCTGGGTCATGATGACTGAGTTACAGGATGGTAACAGTCAGCTTCCCCTGGGTGTCTTCCTTCAATCGTCCATCACAGAGTTGAAGGTAGGCTCCCAAAAGATATTGGTGGCCCTGGAAAATACCATGGCAGTGAGACAAGTGTTGCAAGTAGGAGCATCCATCACCCATATAGTGGCTGCCAATGTGGTCCCTGATAAGTACATCTTGCCCAGACTGGTAGAGGAGCTTGATCATGAGCTGGGCACTGACCATCTAGGTCCTACCCGCCTCATGGTTGATGAATGTCAGGAGAGGCTGATGGAGAAGCTGCACCTAAGTGGCCTCACCACTTGGCCTGAGGCTGAGGCTCAGAGGGTGCAGGCACTCCTGAAGGCATACCCGGATTTCTTTTCCCTTGAGCCGGGCAAGCTGGGCTGCACTAGTGCTGTGGAGCATGAGATAGTGGTGGACGATGAGACACCAATCAAGGAAAGGTTTTGTCACATACCACCACACATGGTGGAAGAGGTGTGGAAACACTTGCAGAGCATGCAGGAAGCTGGTGCCATTACACCCAGTAAGAGCCTGTGGAGCAATGTGATTGTCCTGGTCAGGAAGGACAGGGGCCTGCAGTTTTGTATTGATTTCCAGCACCTTAACGACCATACCCAGAAGGACTCCTACCCTTTGCCTCACATTCAGGAAATGCTCGATTATCTGCATGGTGCTCGCAACTTCTCCAGTATGGATTTCCTGTCAGGGTTCTGGCAGGTACCAATGAACCCGGGATCCAAGAAGTATACTGCTTCAATGGTAGGCAACCTTGAATTCTTTGAGTGCAAGCACATGCCCTTCGGGCTGTGCAATGCCCCCACCACCTTTCAGAGGTTAATGCAGAACTGCCTGGGGGAGCTCAACATCACCTACTGCTTGATTTACTTGGATGATGTAATTGTCTACTCAGATATGGGGGCAGAGCATGTGGAGTGCCTCTGGGCTGTCTTCAATTGCTACACAGAATGCTCAGCAGGTGCCACTGGCTGGCACCCTATTCAGACACTGGCACTTTAAGGTGTGTCACGACTATGGTGGCCCTTCACAGGGCCGGTAACCAGATCATCTTTCACGAATGTAGCTTTTATCAAACCTCTGGGTGCCCACCCAGGGATGCCAGAATGTGATGTACACTCACTGTATACCACTAGTATCATGAGCACTGGCTTTAACTACTCTCTCCAGCCACTCACTGGCTACAACAAAAGGGGTGATCCCACTCTAGTGCCTTACTTTAGGGCATAGCACCACCATAAGCACAGTTATAGCTCACAACAGAACAAGTTAATAATGCAAGGGGGCAGTAGCTATGGCTGCCATGCTGCTAAATAAAGGGACTAAGACAATGGGTAATGATTGAATGGAGCGGCTGCTCAGGGAATTAGGGATGTGCTGGCAGTCCTTCTCCTAGCGATTCTAACCAGGCAAAGGCAAAGTCAGCATGTGCCAGGCTGTTCTAAAGTGGGGCAGGGTGACATCACCCCATGGTGATGTCATGACAGTGATGTAGGCAGCATGGCGTCAATCGAATGACATCATGCCGAACATGTTACCCATGCATGCACACACTTGGTAACCAACTGAGGGTGCTAAAATTAGACTATTAGGGTGGGGGCTGCCAGGCTGACACCAGGACAGCGACGCTCTAAGAGCATTGCTTCCCTAGTGGGCGCCACTCAGCGGCGCCAGCCGGGCGTAACCAGATGATTAAAATGAGCCAAAAATTGGGGTGGGGACACCAGCACATCAAAAATACACTGTAGTCTTTAACATTCAAAACAACGCGTGACAAAAAACGTCTTTTATTGCAGGTGGCCGCAGAAACAGGAGTCTATGAAATACTGGACAATTTGTCCTTTGCTGATCTCGACTTGAATCCAGGGAAACTACGTTCAAGACGGTTTCGGTGGTGCTATGAAGAAACGGCAATGCCGCACAGAGGAACTTTTGTATGAAGACCCGTACAGGAACATTGTGAAAATGTCTTCAAAAAATTTAAGACGCTCCGAAGTGTTCAGGAAATACCCGGTGACATAATGTTCTCCCGATGACTTGGGATAGATTTGGAAGACAATTTTATCCTCTGCACAATAAAAGTAAACAAGACTGAATCATATCAAGAAAAGTCGGTCATTCTGTGAGAGAAATTTCCGAAGTGGATTATCCATATTTTTTTCTTGATATGGTAATAATGGATAATGCTCAACTTCTTGTAATGTTTCTTTTTGTAAACGAAATAGTATCTTTATTGCAATGGGGCATTAGTTTCGTGGTATATTAGACACGTACATTGGATTTTAAATGTTTAATTCAAAATTTATAATTTATATTGCTTTCTATGAGGGCCACATTATGATTTGGAATATTGTTACGTATTTTAGGGTGTTGCTACTGTAGGCAACAAATATACGCAGATGTATTTATGTACATAACGTTGTAGTATCACAGACAGCCAAACGAATGAACTAAACAGATAATGATAATTGTTATTAAACCAAATTTTATGAGTAACACGCTGTTTAATTGTGTTTGAAAAATTGCAATTTTGTTTTAAGAATAAATTGCAAGGAATTAGAATCTCATTTCCAGAACATTATTTCCCATCCGAGCTTCCTGAAGCCTCTACCCTGACCTCAGAATACTTACGTCACAATTTGTTTTGTTGTAATTTCTCAGGTCAAGAATTCTAGTCAAGAAAGGTAAATTCATCTCAGTGCTCTGTTGATGTTATTAGAACTGCTATAGCGCAGAGATGCCTCTTTATATTGTATTTGAATTAAAGTTTTCTTCACATAATTCTGTTGGAAACAAAACCCTTATATATTGTGGCAACTGTCACAGTCCTTTACTCTGGGGGCCACCATACGACCATTTAGGAACCACTGGTACTCCTAGTTTGGATTTCAGCATGCTCTATCTCCTCGCTGATTACCTTACGTGGCTACCTTCCACTGGACAGTCACCTTTCTAAGTGAGGCGGCTGTTTCTTCAACTTCAGCGATCCATCACAAATTTATTGCGTCATACCACTGTACCGCGGCAAAGCCCTAAAATTTAAATTCTTGACCAAACTTTTCCTGTTTTACGCTTATTGATACAGCCGTTTTTACTGCCTTTACATTTATTGCCACATGGCCACTGACATTATTTTTATATTGAGCAAGAAAGAAAAGTAACTGTATATTTGTATTTTAAAATAATTGCCATTTCTTGTAAGCACTGTTGGCATGCATATCAGATGACAATACTTGGTGCATTAAGATGGATCCAAATAATTTTGAATTATGTGCAAATTGCGAATGTGCAATAAAGCGAACTATTTTTCAACTTTTTAAACATATGTTGGGAAAAATATTTAATGATGAGTGATGTGCATTATGGACTCTACGAATACTGTCTTAAGGAATTGTAAGTTTTAAGTGGAGCAAATGTGATATGTACACGAGAAGCGATAGTACCCTGTCATTTTTAGTTTATTATGTCGTTTTAACTAGTTGTGAATAAAGTTATCATTAACAGTATGAACCAGACCCTTATATTCATTGTAATTACTTTTGATATCATTCACTTAACATGAAAGTTGTGTTTTTATTACATTCGACTAAACCCATCAAAACCATGGAGAAAAGTTCAATCAAGCCATACTGTACACATTTCATGCTTACCAAATTATGTCCTTTTAGTCAGTGTACTAGCACTTACATTGGCTTTCAGAGGATAAAATACCTAAGCAATTTTTTAAAAATGGAAATTCAAGAGCACAGCGTGGAATGCTCTTTTAATATTTTTCTGTACGTTTCTAGATTGCTAGGAATTTCAGGAGCTGTTTTAAATTTTGAAATTACTCTGCCGGAAATCATGTATTTTTTTTCTTGGGCAAATATGTTATTGTCATCCTGGATTATGTACTCTGGGTTATCCCTGCTAATTTGTACGCCGCTTTGCAAAGAGGAAACAAATATAATTAGTTACAAGGAATGCACACGTCTTTGCTGAAAATGTAGAGACATGGAACCACCTCCGGCTATCTATAAATAATAAGATAAATTTATGAAAATTTCAAATAAAATTTTACTGGAATGGAACAGAATTCTGCATGTACATAACTCGAATCTTTATTTAGCTGTCAGGAAAATTGACTGTGTTCTGTTAAAAACTTTTTCCGAAATCTTAATTAAGTTGTAAGAAATGGTGGCCGGATTTATATCCCTCGCCGGAGGTGGGTGCAGGTCTCTACATCTTAGAACGCATTTATGTCCACGATTTTGACTGAGATTTGACTGCGTACATAAGTGTAAAGAGTGCATTGAGTTTTGTCACAGAAGCTGCAGGTGTCAGTAATTAATAAATGTATCGTCTGTGACTATCCTCTTTTGGACATTGGTAACTGTTGCTAAGGAGAGTAACGCATGCGCTGTAAAGCTGCAGGAGATAAAGCAGCTTCTTTAGTTATTGATTTACAACAATGGAGCTGTTCTGCAGCTGCAGCGGGAGGCAATCAATAAAATAGCTTTATATGGGCAAAAATCCAGTGACATTGACCTACATAAGATTTCCTATAATGTAGACACTACTCTGGATTTTATGTGTAACATATTGAACAAGGCTATTAATTTTCCGCTTTCTTAATTAGTTTTCATCAAATACTATGTAGAACGCCTTACAAAGCTGGTACTTCTTCATGAAACACTTATAGCATATTAGGTTACAGTTACAGAAGCAATTTGACAAGTTTCCATGTGAGAAAGAAAAACAAGGAAGTTCGTGTCTGCATTGTTGATCTTAAGGCTGTCAAGTGAGTACTTTTTCTTTTTATTCTCTGCTTATTTTAATGTACAGTTTTTAATTTACTGGTATGAAACATTATTTTGGTAAAAGAATAATTATTTGATCGTTTTGCTTTGCTATGAGAAGTATGGTATTTATAACTGCTTATCATTCTATAATAATTAATATTTAATTTCAGCCGGTGAAATTCCCCCAAAAATATTTATGTATGAATACATGTATCTTCATTCAATTGTAATCATATTTATTTACACATACACATGCGTTCATTCTTGTAGTTCTAATGCATTATTTAATTCAATACAGCCCACATGCTAAAACACGCCTAAATATTACATTTTTGACAGTTATCATTAAGAGTAGGATAATGGGCGTGTGAAGGAAAATTATAATATATGATGTAAGTTTCTGTCCGTATATTGTATCTGTACGTTACGCTATCTGTTGTGGCGATGGTAACGGTGTAAGCCCAAATGTACATAATGTCTGACTGACTCATACATATTTAATTCACATTAAATAATATGAATTGCCACGGATATGGCTGGAGATAATGGTTTCCATGTACGATTCATCATACATATATAACAGTTATTGCGATTCAATTTATAAAGATTATGACAAAGATATTTCCTTTAATACCATGGTGGGTGATAGTGCATCACTTAACACCTGGTGAGATAAATCACAGTATCATTGTATATTTTTGCTTGCGAAAATAGATTCTTCTCTCTGGTACCTCCTCGCAACCATTTTGTGAGAATCCTTTTTTTCACTTTGGATGACTCTGTCAATTGGTTTTTTATCCAGATATTCATTATTCAAGGTTTTCCGAAATTATTTATATCTAAAAATGTAGGCAAATTTGCCTAAATGGGCAGACTAATAGACCATTACTAGTACGTGATCTAAAATTGATCACTTAAAACGTATCAGTTTTAATAATCAGCCTAAAAGCATTGATTTAGTTATTTTAGATCTACAAATGATAGTATAAAATTGTCTGCCCATATAGGCAAATTTGTCTAATTTTTTGGCAAAAGAATTTCGAAAAACCTTTATTGTGTTTCAGCACCGAAGCTGAAATGTATCCATTAAGGGCCTCAGATCTTTCTGTCATTGTAATCTTGGGTACGTGTATCATATAATGAACTTTGTACTCATCGTCCTGTGTGAATGACTCTTAAATCGTGCATTTTCATTGTTTCAAGCAACATATTTATTTGAATATAATTTGTTTTGCTACAGATGACGATGGCTCACGGAGGAGCGAATTTTAGAGAGGAGTTTTTAACATGTTCTATCTGTCTGGATGAGTACAATCAACCCAGACAGCTGCCCTGTCTGCATGTGTATTGTCATGAGTGCCTAGAGGTAATGTTCATGTTTGTATAATTTTTTATGAAATATGGAAAATATCTTTACAATGGACGTCCTTGCAATGTTTCTTAAAAGACCACTTTAGTATATCTACATCCTGTAGTCATGTTTCTTAAAAGGTCATTTGTAATATCTCATAGGGCTAAATGGTCTTCATTTTGTCTCTATGCCAACTGTGAAACAATTTCAACGTTATTAACTCTTTCAGTACCTAGGGGAGTGCTGCGCTCCCCTGGCTCAATTAGACACCCCTGGGACCTTGGAAGCCTCAGGATGCC
>JBCAUI010547924.1:0-10508 GCA_038406195.1 Haplosyllis anthogorgicola
TTCCTCCTCCTGCGCCCCCTAGATCCGCCAATGATTACACACATAAATCGTATTAATTTTATACACAAGGGTATATAGGGGAGTTAAACTTCTGATACGATTTCTGTAAACTGCGAAAATTGATGGTAATATGTCGGTCGTGGTAAACAGTGACATGTGCACTGAGGGTAACATGAAGGTGGCTGCACCTTCTAGTCGCCTTGTCTCTAGTTTTGTCACGTTTACATGTCTATCTGGTTTGTTCACAAATAAAATTTGAGTTAGTTCGTTTTTTCGGGATGATATATTGTTTTGAGAAATTTGTCTCAACTACTACAAAGAAATCGTATCAATTGTTTACATAAGGGTATATAAGGGAGCTCCCATAAGGTGCCATGTTATACCGTGTTAAAGTTCTGTACATAAGGATATATAAGGGAGCTCCCATAAGGTGCCATGTTAAACTGATGCGAATTACTGTTAAAATACTAATGCTACACGTAAGTACTTATTCCGGATAAATACAAGTTTACATATCTTAAATGTAATTGTAAATATATGTCACAGTACTCGTTGCTGTTCAAGCCAAGCTCGTAATGCTCGAAATGTCTCAGGCATGGTCGGGCTGTGACAGCACCCCGACTAAGCCAACTAATCGGGTGTCGCCCTACTCGGTTAACGGTCCCGCTGATTAGCTTACTTTGAGGGTTTATGCCCTCACTGTGACAATAGCTGCTCGGGCTTTAACGAAAACCCACAACGACTAAGGGGATCCGACCTTTACGGAAGTCAGATCGACGAGTAAGAAATAATAACGAAGACGGTCGATTATGATTGAAACGTCCCGCACCGAGGTGGCGACCTAGGGTTCAAGTGATCGGGTTAGGTGTTAACCCGACAAGTCACCAAGGCAGACTGCCCAGAGGTCCAATAGACCTCTAGTTTTAAAGGAATGTGGGACACACTAAATGATGTAGAGGGATTCACGTGATCGTCTCTGTGACGCAATCAGAACATGAACATTCTAATGGCGTCACAGAGTCCGCGCATGCATGACCAACCTCGGCTGACCGGTGATCAGCCTTGGAAGCCCGATTGAAGGTTGGACAGTTGGACAGCCCGACCGATAGTCGCTAGAGACCAAAAAGAGTCCCCAGACACCGGGTAAAGGTTGGGAACACGCCGGCCAACCAGATGGTCAATTACAGGGTGTGACACTCTCCCCCAGATCCTCATGGTGTGCTTTATTATAAAAACATTAAAATGATTTATTAAAGACATTAAAACAATTGATAGCAATATAATTAGAGTAAAATGCATGCACGACTGTTGGCCATCTAAATGATAACATTTAAAGACGGTAGCGGAGTACATGACTACCGAACATTTGTACAGACTCAAATATATCCGGATACAATGATACTTGGTGAGCAACAGTTTCAAAATCATGCGGTTACATGGGTAGGTCTGACCGGGGGCCGACTTAAGAATACTTGAATAAAACTGATGGTTGTAAAGACCTGATACGGAATGGCGACTACAGTAACACAATATTCTTTTCTTTAAACAAACGATACTTTAAATGCGACTACTTAAACACGAGCAATGTGAATAGAGATAGACGGTATCAGAGAGTAGTTGTCTTTTATCT
The DNA here is from genome assembly GCA_038406195.1 of Haplosyllis anthogorgicola. Classification (NCBI taxonomy): domain Eukaryota; kingdom Metazoa; phylum Annelida; class Polychaeta; order Phyllodocida; family Syllidae; genus Haplosyllis; species Haplosyllis anthogorgicola. The sequence continues at coordinate 1,631 of JBCAUI010547924.1, forward strand.
TCTGGTCATTGGCTAAGGGTGGATAGTCAATTACAACTGTCGAATCTGACAGCCTAATAGGTTTCACTTGTAGTGATCGGTATGCAGTCCCTCCAGAGATCCACTACTGAGTCTCTTGATTGCCGGGCTGGAGGCATCGACCTGCTTGCCCTTCTTTCTCTTGTAGGATGGGGACTGAGCCAGTAATGAGGCTGAAAGCCAGCTAGACTCAATCACCAAGTAGCTGGCTTCAGTACCCTTGGAAGCCGCACAGACCTCCGAAAGAGACTTCATCTATATATTGTCATCCAGGATGAGTGGATCCAGTGTCCATTCGTGTGGCAGATGACTGGGATACAGAAATGTCCATGGTGGCTACCTCGGATGGGAGTTTGGGGTTAGAGCCAGTGGCCCATGTATTGCCCAGTCCAGGTGGAGGAGGTATTGCCGATGTACGCATGGTGTCAGCCACATCTTGAGTGAACTGAGGCACAATTGAAGACATCTTGTCCCGGAGTAGCACAGCTGCAGTGTTCTTGAGTGTCAGTTTGACATCCATCTCTAGCTGGGCAGATTCTGCTGGCAAGTCAGCTGGAGAGCCACGTCTCGATGCATCGTCAGTGTGTTTTTTGAACATGTCCATGAGTGGGGGCATGTCAGGCTCCATGATATGGGGTGCAATCGGGGTAAGGCCCTTGGGCGACTGCTCGACCTCCTGACTGCTCATGTCAGTTTGGTACATCTGCTTCATTGGGTCTAGAAGTTCTTCACTGACCCCAAGCAATTCCTTGTTTATCCCTCCCATGGTGCCTAGTTCAGTTTCTGTATCGCAGAAGGTGTCAGCAGTGACGTCGTCTCCCTGAGGCTTCGGCGGACTGGTAACCCCACCCGGTCTCTCGACGTCGCCAAGAGTTGTCTTCTCAGCGGTGAGCTGTCCAGGGTGTGGAGGCCATGTGTCCTCTGTATGAGCCTTGATAAAGTCACCTCGACCTTTTCTTGGTTTTGGGCAAGTATTCACGTGAAATTCCCCAAAAAGGAGCTGAGATAGCTCGGCCAACTCTCCATCCAAAGGACAGGGGTCAGGAGCATTTTCCTGCCAGTTACAAAGGGCAGCATAGAAACCACCGTAACTGAGGTCATGAATGTGTTTAGTGCTGTGACACAACTCCTTCACAGATTTGAGCAGGTTCTTTTCAGCATTGCCCGACAACTCGTATTCGCTGGCATCAAACATACTGACCATTGCTGCCTGGTAGAGCAGAGCCCCATCATAGGTGTACAGCCGTGCCTTTGCTGTGTCTTCAAGCTTGTCTTGAGCGACTTCATCCTTTTGAGCAGGGTCGTGGAATTGGGGTGACATAAATTCACTGATCTTTAGAGAAGTGGGCTCCAGGATCTGGAAAAGGGAACTGCAGTCATGATCCATCCTTGCCCTCTCAAAGAAGTCGAATGTGTACTTCATTCTTTTGGCGAATATGTTGTGTACGTTAGGATGCATGAAAGAAAGAGTCTTACCCCAGTCTCTACTGCCTTCATCGCTGATGTTCTTGAGCCTGTACAGATACGATTCTTGGAAGTACCTCAGGGGCTCTACTCGGGGATCTGGAAGGTCTAATCTGGACGCTGTCAGAGCCATGAGACTTTGTAGGTCATGTGAGCACCTACGATAGTCATGCTCACGTTCCTCAGCTTCTGAGTGGGATCATCTCCTGCTGGAAGATTGATGATGCACCCTGCTGGAAGATTGATGACGTTGGGTAGACTGGTGGCTTTGGTCTAACTGTTCTTGTTGGTGAGGTGATTTCTCAGTCCTTGATCGTGATGGCCGGCCTTCAGAGGTTGGAGCCAGAGTGGCACCATCTACAGGTGGCACATTGCGATATCTGATGTTGGTACTGGTGACGTATAGTACTTAGGATCTGCAGTCCTTCGTGTAGTTTTGCTTTGCTCTACGGTGTTTATCGACTTCGGGATAATCTGAGATTCGTCGATGGTTGATCTCATCTGTATAGTCAAATGTGGTGGAATGTGCATGGCACTCGGGACAGCGGGGATGCTAGGCTGTTTGTCCTTGAATGCAACTCGCCTCTGGTTCTGCTTCTCCAATGATTCAGCAGCGGCATTTGGTGACTGTTGTGGGCCTGGATCAGGTCCAAGGGGGGTGGCCATGTTGTGGCCATACCACCTCGGGCTGCTTGGAGGGTGTACCTGCACCACTGTTTGAAAAGTTTCCCTCTCTTGTGTGGGGTTCACACGATCATACTCTTGCCAAAGATGACTCAACATATGTTCGATGACATAGATGATCGGAGAGGTTGCAGTGAGGTCATGTTCAGGAATGTCGTGTAACTTTCTCATCAGTATTCGAGTGGTATCACATATCGACTCGAATTGAACGGCATACCTGGGATAGGTCAGAAGCTCAGCTGCACCATCTGAAACTAATTCATGTTCATATTTGGGTTCTACCCACTGACCGAGCCATCACTGCTGGTAGTCAGAACGACATTAGAGGAGGCCGGTGGCCCCCTGTCTGACAAGGCATCAGACATATGTTGCAGGACATCGGGTGGGAAGGCGGGAGTGTGCCCACAGGATAGATAAGGACCATACTCGTCTTCTCTCATCTTGGCGGCTGGGTCAACTCCATTCTGGTAGGAAGTGAAACTGAGTGGGAGGAAGGGAGCTGATTCCCCAGCTTCTACCACACCAACTTCAACCAGGTCACTAGCCTTCTTCATGATCTCATAAGCCTCGGCTGCCCAAACTTCTAGATGACCTTGAAGGTTCTGTTCTGCAGCTAGAAGAAGCATAGGGTCTGCATTGCCAGCATCAGTAATGTATCCCACATGGTAGCCACCACCAACGACATCGGTGAAAGTGCATTGGACTGCAACACATCGCTGGGCATCGTTAACGGTGGATCGCCATTGCTCCCAGAGCACCCTCATGACCGGTTGTCTAGTAGACTGAATATCTCGAACATGCTGGTTGAACAGTTTTAGTTTCTTCTGACGTCATTGGGGGTCATTTGCTGGCACCCTGGCTTGGTTCTCCGCAGGCTTGTTGAAGAATTTCCACGTCTTCTTGTGTGCATAGTTGTACATGCAATGATTTTCACCAAAGGCAAGAAAATCGTGCAGTAATACTATGTGACTCTCTTGGTCGTGGACCCAGGCGCACATCTTCATGAGGTGTCCTGCCAGAACGTCGTGTCCGGCAAGATATTTCTTTCCCCCAAGTGCATTGAGGTCAATCTTCTGCCCATTTAGGCATCTTGTGTAGAGTACAATGCTGCAAAATAGACACGAACATAAGACAAGGTCAGTTAAGTGACTATGACCTTAAGTCGACCAAAGTTGACTACCTCATGACTGGTAATCTCAACTATCTTAGGTAGTTACTCCCCCAGAATACTCGGGCATGCATCTTGTTCACTGATGGTCGAGCTTAGGTTAAGTTGTGGGCAACCTATTTGAGCTCGACCTTCTGCATACTCAATCACCATGGGTGTTGGTGACTTACAGGAAAGTTTCCTCCAATTCGGGCTTGTCAGTCGGGTTTGCTGTACTCACAGCCATAATGGAATAAGATGTTACTCCTTCAGCAGCTGCAACCCATTCTGGTCTATTTGCCAGGGGTTGTGCCTTTTATAGGCCTGGTGATGTCACCAGCACATGTGCGTCAGAGAAAGCACCTTTTGCGTATGCGCATTGGGTCAGCCTCATTTTAGGTTGAGTGTTTTTCCACTTGAGCCACATTTTGCAGCTGGAGTTCAATGAAATAACAAGGAGCACACACAGGGTATAATGGTCAGTATGTTTCTCCTTTTATTACTTAAATATTTCCTTGATATCACCAGATGATCTTGACAGTCTTGTCCTGTATTTGGGATATTGTTTTTATCAAGTTGTCAGTACATGTAGCTGTCAATCTGAGTTGGCCACCATCTTGGTGGTTTTCCTGGCAGGTTGTTAGTGGGTTTGTGGTTTTGACAGAGGTTGACAGTAACCGATCTTCAAGATTAGTGGGGAGTTGTCGACTATGTCCTGTGGGTCCGGGCTTGCTGTGAAATTGAGCACATCACATACTTGTCATGACATGTCACTCAGAGGTGGTCTATCTTAGTTGACCTTGGCTGACCTTTGATCATGCTTCAGTCGACCTTGAGTGACTATTTTCGACCTTGGTCGACCATCATCTCCCCCAGATTTCACTGTTCTATGGTTATTATTGCAGATTTTCTGAAGTTGTGTCCATCCTACTACCTTTCAAAATGAGCTATGATCAGCCATGAGCCAGAACTTGTCAACTTCAGCCACACAAAGAAGTAGTGCAGTGTCTGAAACTGAAACAGGACAGTCAACAGAGACACTTGTCAACATCATGGCCTCCAGTGACACAAGATTGATGTCTGCAGCTGTGAGTCAGGCCGTCGGCCCGACCTCATTTGTGGGCATGAGTGTGCCTGAAAGAATTGAGTACCTCGGGGTTGCCCACCCCAAGGCTCGGGCATGTAATGAACCATTCCGGCAAGATATGTCGAAGGCAACAGATGACAACATTTTTGAGTGGGGGATGGGATTAGGCCTGCCAATGTTCACTCACCTTCCTTTTGAGGTCAGGTCGAAAGCATCCATGCAGGAGATGATTGCCACTGGTACCTTTGGGGAATATCAGGACTCCAAGGAGCAACCCCTGGCTGATTGGGACCAAGACCAGCATGTCGCCCTGCTGCTGATGATGATTCAACCATTCTCTGACAAAGTCAAGCACAAACATGCATATGCCATGGTGCGTGTTCACGTCTTCTCTGAGCAGACCAGGTGGCCCATAGTCAATGCACTCGCTCATCTTGACACCCTTCATGGGCATAGTCAACCACCTCATGGGGTTTTCATGCACACTGATAAGAACACACAGGCTGCCCGATGGCTGGTCAGCAAGTTCAATCCAAGTGCTATCCCCATACTCGCACACTTCTTGTCACCTGAGATGGAGGTGGTGCTAGCTGCTGTGGAGGGCTTAGCTCCCCCCCATGCCACTATTACAGATTGTCACACAAGAGATGAACTTAAACAAGGACATGTATGCCATGGTTCCTTTTGACATCTGGTTTGACATGTCAAACATGCGTAAGGTGAACCAAACCCATCTCTCTTGACTTTAGAGTGGCCCACCAGTCTACATGACCTACCACTCAGATCCCGTGGATAATTTGGGCTTCAAGGGCAATGTTGTGCAGGTGATTAGTGTTGGTGATTGTGTTCAGGATGCAATCATCTTGGACATGGATAAGCTCAGCCAGGTGCAGAGCTCAAACTATGCTTATGGTCTCCAAGATGGGTTTTAGCTTGATAGTTGCAGATACATGGCACCCATGGAAGACAACCCTGGCTCCCAATATGTCTCAATCTATGAGGGCAACCTTCTATTGGAGGGCTACCAAGCTAGGATGTTGTACAACTTCAAGATGCAAGCTTGTCGGCTAGAAGACTTGCACCTAACTTTCGACCTGAACTCGATATTCAAGGAAGAGTCTAAGAAGACTGTTGACAAAATGCGGGAAGTGATGATCACCAACCCCAATATGCCAGAAGACAAGTTTGTCCGTCTGATTGGTGATCATGACCTGGAAGGTTGGAAGGTGACTAACGATGCCATGAGTACTTGCATGTCGGAACTCATAACAGTGTGGACAGAGTTGCTGGAAGCCATGTGCATGGACATGATGACTTGCATGGGTATGGTCATAAGGGGTCTAGCCTTATCCCAGAAATATGGTCACATGGCGAGCTCGCCCAAGACCTGATTGCTTGTGGATTGGACTTTAAACCACTTCCTTTGACTATCATGTACCCACCAGGGACCGCAAGGTTGGTACCCAGTGTGCGCCACTCGTATGGGGACAGGATGATCTTTGGACGACCACTCGATGAGTTGTTGATTAGGTGGAACATCACTCCTACTCCCACATGGGACATGGCCGATGAAGGTGACAATCCCAAAGAGATGCCATCAGCCACAACTTCCAGTCCAGTGGGTCTAGTGCTGACTACCTCCAATGCTACATCACACACAGAACCCTTCCAGTTTGCCCATCCTAGGACCCTAGCAACTACAACCAGCTTGGGTATGGCACTGATCCCATATCTGGCTATGAACTAATCTCCGGGCTTGGCACCTAACACACTGACCTCATTGGCTTATGGTGGATGGCTCAAATGGCTTTTGAGAGGAACACTCACTCCCTTGGGTGGTGCGCCAGCTAGTCCTGGGAAATGTGGGGCCACGAGTCTGCCAGGTCATAGTCCCCCAACCAGAGCCAAGAAGACCAGGTCTGATATCATGGAGAACAACGACTCTCCCCAAGTCCAGCAAGTCATACCCTCAACATCCCATCAGGAGGATGATGACGATGATGATGATGGCGTTGATCCTTTTGATGATGAAGAGGATCTAGTCGAGGATCCTGGTGTGCCCCCAGATGACAGGGAAACCAATGGCAATGCTGCCCGGAGTGCCAAGAAGGAAAAGAAGGAACACAAGGTCCAGGAGGATGGTGACATGTCTGACAAATTGAAGAAGAATAAGAACAAGAAGAAGCCGAAGAAGTGAGCTCCTGAATCTGTCAAGGCCAAGGCCGTGGCCACAGCAACTTTGTAATGGACAGAGGACTATAAGGAAGCTATCTTCCTTTGCGACAAGCTATGGAAAGAATCCCGTTGGTCGGAGATAATGACCATCACCAGTGATGAACTTTGGGGCACCTATGCCCTCAGACATTGATCCAAGGTGCATACTTTGACACCGACAGAGGCCAACTGGCTGAAATGGATTAAGAATGCCAACCAACCCTATACTGAGGTTCAAGCCACTGGGACAAAGCCAGGTAAAATGATAAAGAGGAAGAAGGAGGGTGGCACCTATCTCACACAGTATCTGGCTGACATAATCACCTGCAACTGGGATACAACATTCAACATGTTGTTGATGCCTCCACATAACTCAACTGCCCTGTCTTCACACAACATTACCAGTACAGGGATGCGACATCGCTTTTGCCCCTACTGCAGCTACACAAACTCCAATGTGGAGACGTTTGCAGCCCACATCCTGGCTGAGCACTACCAGTGCATGTTAATATGTGGTCATTGTAAGAAGAAGCCACATGATGAGCATGGGAGCGATCTCGTTCCCTCTTGGCAAAGTCCTCTAAACATCAGGCAGCACCTTGAGAAGGTTCATCCAGAGGTCAGTGACCAAACTCCTGAACCCAGCTGTGTATCATGGCGGGCAACCTAAGGTCCCCAAGTTCTCCTGAGGGTGATTGCTTGTAGTCGATGCACAGTCACAGCCATTCTTGCTGTAGTAATTGGACTATACAGGCCGATATTGCCCAGGAATAATCGGATTATACAGACTATACCACAAGTGTTCTTAATCATTAAGTGTTTGTTGAATGATCTTGGTGGCCATAAGCCGCCTTTTAGATACTCGCATTACTCATATTTTTCTAGCTTTAAGGCATTTTATGGGAGTCAAAGACTCCCTTACTTTTATATGGACAATTTACATGATTTTAGTTGACTATAGATGTCCAGTATTCAGATCATAGACCAAATACTTTACTCAAGTCCTTTACTTGTAATCATTTTTGATGCAATAAACTGTTATTTTTATTATAGCTCATGTGTTGTGTCTTTGTTGCTCTTGCTCATAATGTAGATCAATTCTGGCTATGCTCGGTAACATAAGTAGATGAATGTAATAACAATAGCAAATAGCAAATTGAAGTAACATGACTATGTACATGATTATGTACAAATACATGGTTTGTACTTGAGGTACGACATGCATGCAACCTAGAGAGACATGCTCTCCATGGTGTTGTGGGGGTGGGAAGTAGGGTATGAGGCTTACGAGCTCTCACCAGTGCTGAAAGTTTGATTACGGTACCCGACTCTCCTGGTGTCCAGGCAGGCTTGTGTGTCCACCCACTGTGGCCTTTTCCCCCACTGAAGTTCAGTGCCACTGGGCACTGATTGTGCTAGCTTCAGGTTTAGTGTTGGGCAGTAGGCAACTATCCATGCTTGAATAGGCAGGGAGTTTCTCTATCAGGATATGGTCAATCTCGAACTACAGTTCAAGTTCACCCCTATCCCCGAGGCCAGCATTTCTAGTGTATCCCTCTAAATGGGTTTTGACATTCTAGTCGATCTCTCCTTCAGCTATGTCACCCAAGGTTGCAGTGGACTTATCGGCATCACTGCAGTCAGGCACTGGGTCTGGGGAGACAGGCTCCATCTTAGTCTCGGGTGCTTCACCTTTCACCCACAGTATGGGCCTGTACTGCCCATAGATCCATGCCCAAGGTACTGCTCTGGGTAGCTCAGGAGCCAAAGCCCACCCACGTCACTCATGTGGCTGACTTTCTCCATCCAACATTGGATTGTCTACCTTGGGGTTTGTCATCTCAGGGATCACAAAGTGGACTAGGACTTGTCCATCCAGTGGGATTGGGCTAATATTTGCCCCATCACCGGTCTCTTCTTTAGTCAAGCAGACAAACAGCAAGTGATTACAATGAGTCATTTTCATCCTTCCTGACTCATCTTTAATTCTGTACACCAGGAGACCACCCACAAGCTGAGACTCAACAATGTATGGGGTGTCACCCCATCTATCTTTGACCTTGCACTTGCCTATGACCACATCCATCCGCATTAGGACTACATCCCCAGACTGTAACACAGCTGACCCTGTGTTTTTGTCATAGTACCTTTTCTGTCATTCTGCCTAACTCTGTGTTTTTGTCATAATACCTTTTCTGTCATTCTGCCTCCCATGCCTGCATGCTGCGAGCTTCCTTGAAAGTGAGCTTCAAATGCTCCAGGAG
>JBCAUI010547935.1:0-10508 GCA_038406195.1 Haplosyllis anthogorgicola
AACCATAAAAAATGTACAATTCTAATTTATTCTATCTTCTCCCAGAATAAAATTGCTCAATTTTAGAGTTATACAATTTTTTTTGTGACTAAAAAAATTTAAAAATTAAAATAATTTTTTCCAAAATTCCTAGCTGGAAAGTTTGATTCAGTGAATGATGGATTTACTTCATTGTCATGAGGTGCATGTACATTTCCATTTGTTCTCTAATTTGAGAAAGTCATTCAAATCTATATAAACTGGATGTGGATTGGTATTTTACAATGGAACATTATTCACTTGCAGTCTCGACAATACAATTTATAATAAAAGTCAATGTGATTACAATAAGCAGGTTCACTTGTAAAACTAAATCTTTGAACAAATGTCAGTGTATTGAAGATAAATATTCAAATAATTATGCTGTAGATTGCTCAAATACTGGATTAATTTCTGTTCCCATGGGAATACCTGTCAGGACCACATCTCTATCTGGATAACAATAATATAAGGACTTTACACAATGAATCATTTAACCAAGAATTGCTGGATCTTTCAGTCCTCAGCATTAAACATAACAATTTGGAGAAAATAACCATTGAAGCATTTACTCATTTAAATAATCTTAAAGAACAAGACTTGTTCAATAATCATCTACAACTAAATTAATCATTACCAGAGTCTGTTTTTACACCACTAAATGAATAATTAAAAACTTTAGACATAAGGATGAACCTTTTGAATGAAAACACAAGTTTGTTACGTTATCCAAGATCTGTAGCAAAACTTTATAACTTAGTGGAGCTAAGAATGGATTGCCTTGGAGACAAAACTCTTCCAGATGAATTTGGAAACATGAAACATTTGCAGAAGTTGTCTTTCATGAATGGTAGAAAAGATATCAAAAGTCTTGGGGATCATATGTTTAGTTCTATTTAATTGCTGAATATAACAGAAATTAATCTCACTGGATTGCAATTAGACATCATTCAGAAACAGACCTTCTCACCACTGAAGAATCTTCAAGTTTTAGATCTGAGCCACAACCCAAACTTGGGCATTCACACAGCTGATATTATGCCTGCCCTCAAGAACTCTTCTTTAAGAATTCTCAGACTGAATAACACTGGTATTGGGAACTCATATGCATCATCAACAACAACTTCAAACATTACAACCAAATTCAACCTTCATTGAGATCGATCTTTCTGGAAACGTATTGTTGTGCAGATGTGCATGTTTCTACTTCATTGATTGGATCCAAAAAACAGATGTTGTTTTGGTGAACAGGGCTTTATATCAGTGTAAGTTTGATGGTGGGCTGATTATAAACTTGAGCAGGATTTTGAACATTATTGTTTCGGCAATCATTGGCTACAGCTTTGCATTGGTTTGGAAGGGCTAATCTATCTTCTTACACCTGTAATGTCTCTTTTGTACAGATTCAGACATGATATCAGATACTTGTTGCTGAGATGTAGGTTAAATAAACGTGAATTGAACAACCTTCTCAACCAAAGACACTTCGTGTACAGTGCATTTGTCTCTTGTGATCACAGAGATTGCAAATACTTCATCAAACCAAAACTACTTCCTAATTTAGAAACGGATGAAACCAAACTAAAATTCTGCATAGCACAGAGGAATTTTGTAGTTGGTGTTACAATAATTGACAACATCATGAAGGCAATGCACAAAAGCAAGAAGATGATCTTCATTAATTCCAAATACTTTTTGGAAAGCAAATGGTGTAAGGAAGAAATTAGGATAGCTCAGCAGGTATCATCCTTAACTTCCCTAACATTAAATATTTCGCATTTCACATTATTATATTTGACCATGCAAAGTGTCAAATCAAAAGAGAAATCTGTATTACCACCGTTGTTTAAAGCTACTTTCATATATTAAGTAAAAATATGCAAATCACCAATGTTATCTTTCATTACAGGTATCACTAGAAAGAGGAGAAAATAACATCATCTGTATTTTTATGTCAAACGTGAAACAAGACGAACTGCCGGCGACAATACGGATGATAACCAAGACCGTCACCTGTATAAAATGGTGCCCTGATCCCAAAATACAAAAAGTCTTCTGGATGAAATTTCAAAATGGACTTGAAGAGGGAGATGTGAATGTAAAATCCACAGATGTTCTTGTTTGAGTTTAGGTATCAATAAACTTGTCCAACAAAATTGAAATCTATCCTATCGAGTTTCGAAACGTCTGGAGCAAAAGAGAAGACAAAAGAATTTCACGCTGTGCTTTTGATGCACCATTGTTCCCAAACTGATACAAATTCCGTGTACTGGTGCATTTACTTTTTATGAATGAACTTTACCAAAAATGGGGGTTATATTTACATTTGTAGCTACTACAACAATAACATTGTTATCACAAATGTTAACCTGTCGTCCCAATAATGGATTTATTGGAATATTGTTGTGTATATAAAAATATCCAATAAATGTTAAGTTGAGACTGGCCTATTGTAACCAAAGTGAAACAAACAAAAATGGATGCAACGACCAAGTGTATTTGAGAAGTCTCATGTTTCATGTTTAATGAATGAAACTTAATTAAAAAGATTCTTAAGCCTTATTCTTGACTTCCTCATTTTTGAGTTAATCACACATAGCTGTCCCAGATACTTCCACTGTGATAATTACAATCCATATACATTCTTTTGCTCTTGAATTCAGTTGGGGATCAGAAATACGTTAGCAAAATATACATTTCTAACTCGAATGAAATTAGTGATAATGCACGTCTTCTGGACGTTTCCAGAGGTCTCGAAGCAAGTGGTGCAAGATGATTCAATGATGCAATGGTTGTTTGTAGATTCTGGGTGATTGCGGAACATCCTCGAATCTTCTAACTTGTACTGGTAGTAAATAATACACATCATCATATTCTGGAATATTCATTAAATCTATATAAAGTGATGCATCTTGTGACCATCAAGAATTGGATTGGAGATAATAAAGCATACTATTCAACCTTAAGTAGGAATTTGAGTTTGAGTTATATTTGGCATTATGATATTTAGAAATAGATCCTACCAACTTTGGGAGAACTGAACTATATTTTAATTATTTAATCAGAAAATGTTTACATGAAGGGTACATAAGGCAGATGCAGACAATGTCTACTTGAATTGAGGTCTAATTATGTTGAAACAATTAATAGATGGCATAGACATACATCAATCCCAAGGACGTTTGGCATAGAGATAAAATGAAGACCATTTCAGCCTCTGATGATACATTTTCCTCATTTTTGCGTACGTTTTAAACTAAAATGGCATAACACTCAGTTCGTTCTCTACGCTTTTCTTAAAGTGAACGTATCTTCCAAAATCTTAGGATATGTCCAAATTAGCAGGAACTCGTGCAATAATAATTAACTTCAACACACTTCTAAATGCACTCTCTCAGAGACATGCAAAAAGTTTTGTTGACACAAATGAATAAAAACTCTATTTGGTTTACACTTTTTCTTTCAAATTGCAAAATAGGCGTACGTGTAGAATCACATATGATGCCAATTAGACTGAGTTTTAAAAGCAGACAAATTCAACATAGTGACTCATCTTACAAATTTGTTTAATTCAGAAGTCATTACATACGGTACAAAGGCCACGGGAATTGCAAAGTGTTTCAAAAAACTAGGAACGTAATTTCGGTTATTTCGGGTATATTATGCACTCATACCAAAAAATCCCCGTCATTTTACTTTTCCCCAAATGCCAAGAATACTCAGAAACAATTAGCAATGACAATGCATTAGTTTTCTGAGGCTCTAGACCAGTCTTTCAGATCATGAAATTACTATCAAAAGTTTAGCGCAATAATTGAACTGAACGAACACAGCATGAAATTTATTTGTTGCAGGGTGCTAAATTTTTAATGATAATGATAATTTCATGATCTGGTCGGAGGCGATTTCACTACAATGCAATATCTACAAATTCAATGTTGTAGAGGATGAAATTCCCATCAAATTTGAACAATAGCACATAAAATCATAGAATGAAATGTGTGTTTTCTCTCGAAATTTAAAGGTATTTCAGGAACTGATGGTCATCCATAATCAAGAATTATTACAAATTTTCCCCATTACTCAATGAACCAATGGGCTCCATTGGCTCTCTCAGTGGAGCCTATTGGTTAGTTTGTAAGGCTCAGTTAATAGGGAATCTCGTAATGCCACGAATAACCACCCATACCAAGCAGTAGGGCACTAAGTGTAAATTATTATGGGCGACTTTATGGTTAAAATTATGCGATAGTGTGTTGAACTCATTGCAATGTATCCTTTTTTCTTCGTAACCAACTAGAAAATCCTAAATTTTTGGGACAATAGAATTTCATGCTGCATTTTGTATCGGGAGAAGTAAGAAGACCAAACTGTAAGAAATACTCGAACAGCTGTGGCATTAGTGAAAAACATAACAAGTTACTGTATCTTGTATTATTATTTCTAAACTAAGAGAGTAACCTGGTGTCGCAGGTAAAACCCGTGCACACCCCACTCAACTACACAGGCTCTACTGTGCTGCTGGCAGCCAGCCAACTTCTACAGCACCGCGGTTTTAAAAATGTGACACACGTTCGTGACACCCCATATATTTAGACTAGAGCGCAGATCATGAAATTACTATCAAAAGTTAAGCGCCCTTCTGCCATTAGCTTAGCATTAGCACAGCATGAAATTCAATTGTTGCGGGGTCCTAGTAATTTCATGATCTGCTGAAAATAAAACTGTCGTCAATGTTGAAAAACGAGGTGTGTTATTCCATCCCTTTGAGCAAGCTGGGATAAAAAGTTAATCTTCAGCAGGATACTAGAACCAAAGTTCCCCCAAGGAACTTATACAGCTCGAAAGCTCCTAAAAATCCTTCTAAATTTACACTTCCCATTCTAACATGCCAAAGATGTTTTTCAAGAGAACACTACATGATTTACTATTTACATAATGTTGGGTGGGGAAATTTGGCAGTGGCAAGTTAAAACCATCAACTTAAACACTATTTTTAAAAGCATTGCACAATATAAACTTTACACCATACAATTGACAGTACAATATTTTCACATTGTGATCTTTTTGTTTTGTGCAAGGTGACAGCGTTAAAACTACATTTGTACGATTCAGTAGGAACTACAACAGTCATGAATTGTAACATTATTTACGGCGTAATATTTCTGCACTTGATGTATCAAAAAAGTGACATTAGTGGTGAACTTAGTTCTACTATTTGCAATGATGGATCTTTAAGGCAGTGTCAGTGTATTGCCGGAAAGCGCACCTTTGTCGTGGATTGCTCAAACGTAGGATTGAAGTCAGTTCCACAAGGCATACCGACAAAGACCACACATCTTTACCTTGATGGTAATTACATTGAAATCCTACCAAATGGATCATTTGCTCAGAATGAAGGAGGATTGTCTAATCTGGTCAAGTTGAGCATCAAACACAATCAAATAGAGAAGATTGAAATCAGTGCTTTCAGGAACCTACAAAATCTGGAAAAGTTGGACTTGTACAACAACAGTTTGAAATATAACAACTCATTCCCTGAAGCTGTTTTCCAGCCAATTAGCCAGTCACTAAAGACACTGGATATTAGAATGAATCTCCTGGCTCCTTCGACAGCTTATCCGGTGTCTTTGGCAGAACTCATCAACCTGACTGAACTTAGAATGGACTGCCTCGGAGGGGCAGCCCTTCCAGACGAATTTTCTAGTTTGGTGCATTTAAGAACAATTGTATTCACAGGAGGACGAAATGGTGTCAGATGGCTAAGCAACGACATGTTTGACGCTGTAACCGAGTCAAACATTACTGAAGTCAAACTTGCAGGATTGCATATTGGAGTCATAGGAAATCAGACATTTGCAAGTCTTCACAAGTTAAAGATATTAGATCTAAGCAATAATGCATACATAATGAACAGTATAGATAACATTGTATCTTCGCTTCGTAACACTTCAATAGACACTTTAAGACTGAACAACACAGGAATTGGACAACAAGGTTCCTCAATGCCAATTATAAAGAAACTGGGAGCATTACATTTAAAAGAACTCACATTAGATAACAATCTTATCGTGACACTAGATCCCATCTTTAAGGAATATCTGCCTGAACTGAATATACTTTCTTTGGGCAACAATTACTTGCGTTCAAATATGGACTTATGGTTTGACTATATGAAGCTAACTGAACTGATTGGCCTCAACATCAGCTGGCAAAACAAAAACAGTGAAAAGGATTTGACTGGAAAGACGTCACCCACTTCTCTTCCTACTGCAAGATATGTTGTGCAGCAGAAGGTGTTTGATGGTGAAGAAAATGTAACAAATTACGGACATTTCTGCACCACAGATATGTCATGTCCAGTGTGGTTTCCACCAAGACTAGAGTGGATTGATATTTCTAACAATGGAGTAAAAGCCGGACGTGTCCCGGCTCTGGCATGGATGAGTAACAGTTCATTACGAAGTATAGATGCCTCGTATAATGGTATCAGTTCAGTAGAAAAACCAATTTATTGTCGACAGGATAAAGCCACACATGCTGTTGTTGTTTTCCCCAAGGTTGAAACACTGAACTTTAATTACAATGCATTACAGTGTATTAACGAAACTATCTTCCATTATTGTGACTGGAGTTCCATGAAGCACCTGTATGCTAGATACAATAAGCTTGGACTGATGAAAGGAAATATCTGCAACCCTGACAAAAACAACACATTCGGATTTTTGAAACCCCTTACGAATCTGGAGGTATTAGATCTGGCTGGTAACCAATTGAAATCTGGAAAAGAACTTTTTGAATTACGGACATTGACGAAACTTGAGATGATAGACTTATCCAATAATGGATATCGTAACTTTTATTTGCCACTGAAAAATATGACGAAATTGATGAAGATCAATCTTTCTAACAACAACATCTATTGTTTGTCGAAACGAACTATCCTTGAACTGAACAAACTACAAAGACAAAAGCAAAATCCCATAGAAATTGATTTGTCTGCCAACCTGCTGAGTTGCAATTGTCAGTGTCTCAGCTTTTTCCAATGGATGACAACTACTGAAGTCCTTCTAACTAATAGGAACATATACGAATGTGAATTTGATGATGGAAAGACAGAAACCCTCGACAGACTTCCATACATTGTAGCTACGCTAGAATCCAAGTGCTACGGAACCCTATGGCTAAAGGTTTATGTCAGCCTTGAGGTAATAATATACCTACTGATAACTGTCCTTTGCCTTCTGTACAGAGAAAGACACGATATCAAGTACATTTTATTGAAGATAAGGCTGAACAGGCATAAACTGAG
Source organism: Haplosyllis anthogorgicola (assembly GCA_038406195.1). NCBI lineage: Eukaryota > Metazoa > Annelida > Polychaeta > Phyllodocida > Syllidae > Haplosyllis > Haplosyllis anthogorgicola. The sequence continues at coordinate 7,331 of JBCAUI010547935.1, forward strand.
AGGAATTCTCGACCGGCGTGAGTACACTTACAGTGCATTTGTGTCCTGTGACGCCAGAGATGCGAAATTCTTCATCTACAGGAGATTTCTGCCAAATATGGAAACAGAAAAAAACAAATTGAAGTTTTGTGTGGCTCAGAGGAATTTCGTGGCTGGTGTAACAATTATAGACAACATCATGAGAGCGATGCACAAAAGTAGGAAGATTATCTTCATCATTTCCAAATACTTTTTGGAAAGCAATTGGTGCAAGGAAGAAATTAGGATAGCCCACCAGGTATTGTCCTTCACTGCCCTGATCATAAGAATTAATCATTTCGCCACTTTAAAACATATTCTTTGACAAAGTAAAATGTTTAATCATATGAGAAATTTGTACCACAGTTGGTTATATCATGGGTCGTATTGAGCTCACTTTATATGGTCCATGGTCATTGGGACGTTTTACATTTAGAAAGAGTAGACAAATCACCAAGACAACTATCTTTCTTTGCAGGTATCACTAGAAAGAGGTGAAAACGTCATCATCTGTATTTTTTCTGCCAAACGTGAAACAAGATGAACTGCCGGCGACAATACGGATGATAACCAAGACCGTCACCTGTATAAAATGGTGTCCTGATCCCAAAATACAAAAAGTCTTCTGGTTGAAGTTGCAAAATGGACTTGAAGAAGGAGATGTGAACGTGAAACCCAGAGACGTTATTGTTTGAGTCAAACAACGTCCAAGTACATTTGGACTGCCTAACGTTTCTTGGTCAATGAAAGATATTTAATTAAAATGTTTCTGCAGCCTTGGACACCAGTCCATGTACTTATGATTATATAACCACAACTTTATTGTTGAGACTTGAGAATTGACTTCCTCATTTTTATGTTAATCACACATAGTTATCCCAGATCCTTTGATAGGCTTTCTTCTCACGCGGAAGACTAATAACTGATGTTTCTACATATTATGCTAGAATCTTGAAGTGTGTCATTTTAGAGTTGATTAATTCAGATCAAATGTTGACATATTTAGGTTTTATTACTTAAGTTTTATTTAAAATTTAAATGTGTTTTTAACAATAGATGTTTTCCCTGTACGTTTTGTGAATTTATTGTTGCTGACATTAAACTAATATTAGTTACTTTAAAGTTACTATTTTAAAATCCAATACTAACGGTAGTCAGTAAGTAGAAGTAAGACACTAATGTCATTTGTGTATGTATGGGTATTAGGGAGCCTCCACAAGATACTGTGGTTAAGTTCTGATACGACCTTTGTGTACTGATACTGTAATAATATAAATTGGCCTCGCAGATCTGCCAGATGTTTGATTGTAATTACATAGATCCTTGTTAAATGGCCGGATAGCACAGATAATATTCAATTATTCAATCATAACAAAAACAATAAAGAAATAACAGTATACGTAATTTGTATCAGTTTCGAAACGTCCAGAACAAAAGAGAGGACATAAGAATTTCACACTGCGCTTTTGATTCGCCGTGGTTCCCAAACTGATACGAATTCCGTGTACTGAAGTTAAAATTGGATAACATACAATTTGTTCCTTACCGTTTCTTTGTCCTTTATTTTCTCTTTCCCTCCATGAAACAAATAGACATCTAAATAAAGATTTTTTTAGAAAGTGACACAATTGTTACATTCATTCAGTTTTCAAATAATGTGCCCGTTTTAATGTGCTGTTGAAGATTTTGTATCATAAACTTTCCCTATTTACTCACCTAGCCAATTGGCTACATCGGCTCTTCCAGTCCTTTTCACCAATGTTTCAGACTGTAAATTATGATGGAGCCTATCGGTTAGTTTGCAAGGTGCGGTTAATAGGGAAATCTTATAATGATGTCTACAAAAGGGTCTTCATTTTGTTCGAGTGAAAGACACAGGACGGAATTTTATTGTTGCGAAATGAAATAACTTGAGGAGCTGTCCAACTCTCAGGATGAACCGTTCCTTACAATGACTAATCACTTCCACCATCTTCATATTTTTTAAGAACACGTAGTTCTCTTTATTCATTGCAACATAAATTATGCGTTATTAATACAGTCATCATACAATGTTACAACTACTGTCAATAGTAAGCTTATGGGTATTAAGTTCCTCAGGTGTCCGTCACACTGAGGGGGCAGCACCTGACAGAACACAAATCCAATGTATATATTGTAATCCGCATGATGTGTAACTCATGTTCATTTTTGCAATTTTACTTTGAGACAAGCAAAATTATGGAAAGAAAATACCTCTAATGGGTACGAAAGCAATTCTTGAAACTTATTACATTTTGTGAATAATATAATTTCGAATTGGTTTTTTTTTCCGTTCTAACAAAAGAACCACGTGAATTTCCGCCGCCACCTAGTCAGACGGGCTTGAAATGGGATGTATATTTCCTTCCCTCCTGATAAATATAAAAGTGAGAAAATTTGAAGAAGCTCCAGGTGTGTTTTAAAATACCGGTATTCCTTAAAATACCCTTTATTTCATCAGAAAATTCCCGCCATTCTGACTTGAGAAAATGATATATAACAACAGAATTTATTGTTATCTGGGAAAGGGTGTACCCAGCGGACCAGAAAGACCTTACGCTTGGCACATCAAAATGAATGAGTAATGTCAAGAAGGAAAAATAACGAGACGAGAATAAATGAGCAGCAGGAAGTTTTGAAGATTGACCCATTTCTCTTTTTTGGTGACTCATTTACTCGGTCGTGATGAGGAAACTAAGTCCATGTACATATACATCTGTTCTCTTACCGGAGGAATGTTACATCTTTCAATTCTAATAAATTGGATGTAAGTTGTTATTCTACAATGGGAAATTATTCAGATATAGTCAATATGATAACATTTATAATAAAAGTTAATGTGATTGCAATAATTGCCTGCAGCGGGTTCACGTGTAAAACTAAATCTTTGAACAAATGTCAGTGTATTGAAGATAAATATTCAAATAATTATGTTGTAGATTGCTCAAATACTGGATTAAATTCTGTTCCCATTGGAATACCAGTAAGGACCACACATCTCTATCTGGACAATAACAATATAAGGACTTTGCACAACGAATCATTTAACCAAGAACTGCCTGATCTTTCTGTTCTCAGCATTAAACATAACAATTTGGAGAAAATAACCATCGAAGCATTTACTCATTTAAATAATCTT
>JBCAUI010547946.1:0-10507 GCA_038406195.1 Haplosyllis anthogorgicola
TTTTTTTTTCCGATCGCCGCACTTTGAAAATCCTGAAAGTGCAATGTAATCCAAATGATTTAAAAAAAAAGGCCTAATCATTAAAATCATCACTGCTTTGTGAGGCCAGCAGTTACATGGCCAATTTACGTCGTGGCACCTCAAAGCAGGTTCTTCTGTAGCTTTGCCAAGTGCTGATTTAAGCTGCTGTGTTCTTGCATAAACGGATCTGTCTTTATTTTAGGACGCTGGGACTGTGTCAGTGGTGACAGGTTCCAATGCACCTGCACCTAGACATGCAGTTCTTTAGATGTTGTCTACCTTTTTGGGAAAAATGCATATTTTAAAAATATTCTTTCTCAAATGGGAAAATTAGGAAAGTAAAAACAGCACTTAAACTCTGGTCCCTGACTGTTCTGTCAGCATTTACATGTAGTTTATATGTAAAAGAGCCAGTATACCTTGACATGCAATCCCTTGAAATGCGTGACTTCATCTGTGAAGCGCCCGGACATGTCCAGCGGGCACACGGGATCCATGTCCTTCTCAATGATTCCGTACTTGAGATTTACACGGTAATCATCCTGTATGAGTGAATAAAACACGTGTAATGGTCGATTCTTGATTAAGACCGCATGTGCTTATCGGGTTTATGTTCAGTGACATCTTCAACTGTAAAATTATTTTTCCTTCAACACTGCGTGGCGTAATAATATGAACCTCTGCTACAACTAAAACTTGCATTACAATGCTTTCACAGAGCACGAGAAAAGATCATTATTGTTGGATTTATCCCGAATCGTGAACTTGTGCAAGCAGACTTAATAAAATTCCCATCGCCACAATTGACAACTTTTTTTATTTTATAGAACAAGGCAAGTTGTGCAGACCTCTCCGAAGTATGGAGCTTGTTGTACAATACCAGTTCCTGCATCGTCTGTTACGTAGTTATCAACCAGCACCTTGTAGGCTCCACGCGGTGCCATCTGAATAGCGCAATAAGAAATATAAAGCTTACTAACAATAGTTCTCTTGTTTGCTCTTTTTCGCTTAAATCTGTCTTAAGTACATGTACCCCTAATAGGTAATTACGTTATGTATCTGTGGATACCGCTGGGAAGACTTCTGCGCACAAGCAAAATTGAAGCAACGAGGTAGTCTAATGGCAAGAATGCATACGGATTTGATTCTCCAGTATCACTCCTTTTACCAGTTGATATCATTGACTAGGTTCACGGTGATGTTAAGAATACCTTACCCAAAATAACACTGATCATGATGTACGTTTCCAATGTAAAATAACCAAAACAAACATACCTTTGATTTGAAGTAGTCGAAAATTGGTTTGTACTTCTTGCCCTCAAGTGTGGAACCTTTAAATCTACAAAGAATATGTCAACGTGATCTACATGTATTTTGTATTCTTATGATGCGCATTAACACGAATTTTCTATCTGTACACACTGTAATTGTGCAAAATCAACAAAGGGGCACACATGCCTTGGGGATCCGAGGTTCACCACATATTTGAAAGAATACATGATCTTCCCATCAAAATAAAGTCATCGTCTCTTAGGTTATGAAAGTTCAATTAGTTGCCGACCATTTAATTGGTAGCCGGCACCTAATTAATGACTCTTCTGTGGAACAACTTACTTTTCTAGAATTTCGTATTCTTCTTCTGATTTATACAGTGCACAGACGCGGGCCTCCATCATGATGTATACATTCCCAGAGTTCTTATCTACAACATCATCAAGCAAAGATTAAGCTGAGTGACAAAACTTTAACAATTTTTCTCTAGTGAGAACAGCGGGCCGGTTACTGCAATTTGCAAAGCAGCTGGTAACCCTGTATTTAACTTCGAATAACTGTCGCTTTAATTGTGCTTTAAGCTAACGATGTGATCAAATTCTGATAAACGTATGCTGTATGTCTGCACACAGATTCAGTTATTTAATAGTGATCGAAGGTTACCTCTTAGTTTGACGTATGTGAGTTCTGGATGTACACACAACGAAAGGTTGCTTGGTAACGTCCAAGGTGTGGTTGTCCAGGCAACAAATGCCACACTTGGGTCTTCTTCGAGCGGAAAGTTGACAATAACTGGACGAAAAGAAATTCAGTCTTTTATTAGTTTGAACAGAGATACGGTGTATGGTTATACTTAACAATATCATTTACTGTCAATGTAACATCAACGGTGGGCGGTAAGAAATTGTTCCCCAATGAAGTCCCTTCCACTTAAAACCATAAAAACACTTTTGAACAAAATTAGCCTACGAAACGTGTGATCATAAAAAATTACCTGCGGGATCATCTACATCCTTGTAATTCTGACCAGACTCAAAGTTAGACAGTGGCGTACTACATGCCGTACTGAATGGCATCACCTGCGAACACGAACACGAAATAGTGATACATTTATTTAACGCGACTATGTGGTCATTCCTTCTTTCTTTTCGACCAAGTTGCATTGGAAGTGGGAGTGGTCTCAGAAAGACCTCAGTTTAAATATATTTACTTTCGCAATAGAATTTCAAAACTTATGTGGCAAAGATACCATGGCGATGCATTGTAACACAAACATTTTGTAATGAAAGACAAGATCCTGGTAAGATAAAATCTTACCTTAAATCCCTTGTAAACGAGTCCCTTGTCGTAAAGTTGTTTAAACACCCACCAGATGGACTCCATGTACCATGGATACATCGTCTTATAATCGTTCTTAAAGTCGATCCATCGACCCAGGCGCGTCACTATTTCCTGCAAGCAAGCAGTTTTACTGAATGAATCTACAACTTGTTGATAAATACAAAGATTGAAACACAAAAGATAATTGGAAAGAATTCTTATCATGTTTATAAACTTAGTGGCTCATGAAGCCAGTGTGCAAAGGAGTTTAGAAATCAACATTTGTCCTCTTTGGGTTAAGCTCCGTGCGATACACAGTGTGAAAGAATTTGTGCACCAAATGTATCCCATTTGTAAGGGTCTCTGATGACTTGCTTACCTCCCATTCCTTTGCATATCTTGTAACAATTTTCCGACATTCTGAGTTGTACGCCGCGATTCCCATCTTTGCCACGTCGTCCGGTCCCTTGATGTTCAGACTCTTGTCTATCTCATACTCCTGTGCAAAAGAGGGGAACAATTTATCAGTATCTAAAGTTATTCGTAATAAAATTTAGGGATACAGTAAAACTTGCTTTGCACAGAATACCTTCTGTGCACGATAAATGGTTCGTGGATGACGGTGTTTTCGTCCACAACATTAAGATCGTGCAAAAAATAAATTTGGTGATCAGAAAGTGGTTCGTCAATTGCTTTGAGTTTTCCCAAACGATGGTTATCCAAGAACTAGCTCCACTTATTATTTCGTCAGGAGTTTAGTTCCCATTTTTCACACGGTGATACATGTCCCGCACAAGCAAATTTCAATGCAACGTTGATGGATGCAAACAATTATCATATTGCTGATATTTTACGGTTAATTCTCCATTTTGGCTTGGATGTTTATTTCCTTTTATAAATACGGCATTGTTACAAAATTTACAATTCCAGATGCGATACAAAAAGTGCATGATGAAATATCAGTTCGATTGTTCGTAAGTTTTCTCATAATTGAAGTTATATACTTGTATTGCATCATCAATGTTGTGGACTTTACACTGTTGATGTAATCAATGGAAATTTGACCCGTTGAAAGCAAACATTAAGGGAAATTTTGAAAACTAATGGGACAATGGTACTGGCAAACTGAATCCCTGAACTACTCAGTTGGATTTATGTACAGGGCTCGGAAGAGTGAAAATTCAAAGTTGCCTCAAAGGCAAATTTGGGAAAATGTTGGGTTGCTCAATGCAATTTTACATTTCGACTGGGCAAGCTCTAATGTGTCTGAATGTTTTCTGCTTTGTTTCTGGTTCCATCAAGTAACGTAACACTAACTGAGTGTACACAATTTGTTGAAACGTAAGGTCATGAGACAGCTTCGACAAAATAATTTCTGACATTCTCCGTCGGGCATGCGATATTTCACAAACGGCATTGTATCAAACGTTGTGTAGTATACATACGACAGGTAAGCCGTGACAATCCCATCCAAATCTTCGATCTACATGGTACCCACTCTGGTGTGCCCATCGTGTGACTATATCCTTAACCGTACCAGCCAAGATGTGACCATAATGAGGCAAGCCCGTTGCAAACGGAGGTCCGTCGTAAAATGTGTACCTACAAAGTAAACATACTGTCACTGCAAGGTACCACAAATTATAGTGGGAACTCATTGTTCTACATTGAAGAGATTCATGCTTTGTAAACCATATGGAAACGAAAATAGCCAATCCACACTTTCAGGAATGCAATCAAATTCCAGTGGCAGGTTAACATAAACACGAGCTTTCCAATTTGTGACATATTCATAACATCTTCGGTTGGTCATCACAGAGGGTGTGACCATGGCTGGGAATAATTGGAACATAACTAAGTGAACCCGCCGATGAATTTAACAAGGTTTTACGTACTTTGGTTTCTTTTTCGATTGCTCGAGTGATGTCTCGAAAGCTTTTATTTCCTTCCACAGTTTGAGAACCTTCTCTTCCGCTGCGGGGAAGTTGATGTTGTCGGGCACTGGCTGTGCCATCTTGTTCTTGATATAAAAAGTGAAGAAAAAAAAGGTGATTAGAAGATTACAGTAGAGCTTGTCTTGAGCGACACTAAACTTTTTCCTCCATAGGAGTCGTAAAAAGACATGATGTCGTTCAAGACAGGTGTATGAAAAGATTTCAGTTATTACTTGAGTTCCTACCTGTGTGTACACACATGTGATACTTTAACGGATAGTACAACAAATGCTCACATTATTTGATATATTTAATCAATTTTATGTACCTAAAACCTTTTCTAAATGGCATTTCTCATTATTTTTTGTTTTAAAATGACCACATTTTGACAGGAAATGCTTAGAGAGACATCTGGGGATCATTGAGTTCTTCAGGTTTCCAACAGATGTCTCTCTAAGCATTTTCTGTCAAATTTTGCTCATTTTAAAATAAAAAATAATGAGAAATGCCATTTAGACAAGGTTTTAGGTACATTGAATTGATTGAATGTATCTAATAATGCATTGGCAGATCTAGGGGATGCAGGAGGCATGCACCCCCCCCCCCCATGGCCAAAATTTTCTTCATTTTCATGTTTTTCTCAATTTTTGGGTGAAAATAGGTGAAAATTGGGTTGGCACCCTCCCCCCCCATGGGCTGGGCACCCACCAGTAGGGAAATCCTGGATCCGCCAATGTAATGTGAACAATTGATGTAGACTACTATCAGTCAAAGTATCACATGCATGTACACAGGTAGGAACTCAAGTAATAACTGAAATCTTTTCATACTTGGAATATCCCCTTTTTAGAGGAATTTCATCAAAACAAAGGAATCACCCTAAAATTTCGGGACTTCCCTTATTGATGGAAGAGATACTCGGCCTGGCATAATAAATGTGTTATAAAATTAAAACTACTTTCTACAATGTATTTTATACTATCCATTTTTGTAGGGGCTGCCATTTTTTGATTGGAAAACATTCAAGAGGTTCTAATACAATGATAACTAATAATCTAGGTGGCACCACTGAACCATAACTAGACTAGATGAACATCAAATGCCATCTACTTGTATCTAAACACACATATATCTGTAGCCAAACAACCTGTGCAAATAGTCCAAGGTTTATTTTTAGCACAACACAATATTTATTATTGCTATGTTTTTGCCTCTGATTATATCTCATTGTGGATTTGTTGAAGTGTTCGATAATAAAGTAATTGCTTCCCCGATAGGGGGAAGGAAGGTGAATGACGTCAAAAAAGAATGCTATTTTCGCCTATTGTTCTAATGAATGGAATTGGTTTCATGCATGAACGAACTTCAATAGAAAGGACTAACATTTGGGCCCCACTTGTATCACCAGGCCTACATTTTGTTAAACATAGTTAACATTAGTTAAACCTAGTTAACACAGTCAGCCCCATTTAACATTTTGTTAAACCTAGTTAACACTATTGACCCAGTTAACATTTTGTTAAACCTAGTTAACACTCTTAGCTGAGTTAACATTTTGTTAAACAAAGTTAACATTTGTTAGACCTAGATAACACTATTAGCCCCAGTTAATATTTTGTTAAATATAGTTAACATTTGCTATACCTAGTTAACATTGTTAGCCCCAGTTAACATTTTGTTCAACACAGTTGGCATTTGTTAAACCTAGTTAACACTGTTAGCTCCAGTTAAACTTTGTTAAACAAAGTTAACACTGTAACCCCAGTTAACATTTTGTTAAATGAAATTAACATTTATTGAACCTGGTTAACACTGTTAGCCCAGTTACATTTTGTTGAACCTAGTTAATACTGTTAGCCTCAGTTAACATTTTTAAAACAAAGTTAACATTTGTTAAACCTAGTTAACACTGTTAGCTCAGTTAATATTTGTTAAACCTAGTAACACTGTTAGCCCAGTTATATTTTGTTGAACCTAGTTAACACTGTTAGCTCAGTTAACATTTTTAAAACAAAGTTAACATTTGTTAAACCTAGTTAACACTGTTAGCCCCAGTTAACATTTTTTTAAACAGTTAACATTTGTTAAACCTAGTTAACACTGTTAGCCCCAGTTAACATTTTCTTAAACATAGTTAACAGTGTAGAATTAACAAATGTTAACTCCAGTTAAACTTTGTTAAAGTTAATTAAGACTGTTAGCCCCAGTTAACATTATGTTCAACATAGTTAACATTTGTTAAACCTAGTTAAGACTGTTAGCCCCAGTTAAAGTTTGTTAAACCTAGTTAACACTGTTAGCCCCAGTTAAGTTTTGTTAACAAAGTTAACACTGTTAGCCCTAGTTAAACTTTGTTAAACCTCGTTAACACTGTTAGCCCAGTTAACATTTGTTAAACATAGTTAACATCTGTTTAACAGATAACATTTGTTAAAACTGATTAACATTTGTTAAACATAATTTACATTTGTTAGACCTCATTAACATTTGTTAGACCTCATAAGCATTTGTTAAACCTCATTAGCATTTGTTAACACCTGATTAACATTTGTTAGACATAGTTAACATTTTGTTTATATCGGGGAAGCTTTCTTCGTGACGTTAGGAACGATATCTTGTTTCATATTTACTTCGTCGCTTTCGTCTTCGGTTCATTGCAATGCACCAAGATTTGGTTATCATAAACTGCTTGAAATGAAGAAGGCAGATAACAGATCCATCATTAGGAAGTAGCGTAACACATTTGGCAAGCTTCGTATCAGTAATTACAAGGCTGTGGAAATGTCTCTGGGTGATTTTGGCACTGACAAACTGGGCTATTGTAAGTGAACGTCATTACATGCCACCAATTTACAAATAGGGCAATAAAATTTTCAAAAAAAAAAAGAAGGAAAAGAAACAAAATTTGTTCGAAATCTTTTCGTTTCACATGACATGTAAGACCTTAGTCTGCACCAACATTATAATTTATTTTTTTATCTTCATACCGCAAATATATTAATACTTATGAATTCACGATACGAAAGACTTTGCAAAATCAATTGAAGTTAAAAGTGCTGTAACTTTGAAGTAGTCTGATATTTGGAACAGACAAAATGTCATTGAAGAATGAAGATGAAAACCTTGCCCAAGGTCTGTTTTCGCTTATTTACCCAATACGCACGACTGTGCAAGTTGATGTAGGCTATGTGTAGGACATTGACACCTTCGATTACTATCATAACAAAAAAAGTTGAGGCATCCACACAAAAGTAATGTCAAAAGTTACATTTATGCTTCCTTGGGGACCAGCTAATGTTTGCTTCCTCTCAGCTGCAGGAGATAAAGGTTCAAATGGCATCCCACTAAAACCGAATGCAGTCTTAAATGGCCATAAAATATCCATGAATGTTACGCAATATCACAATGGATATTTTTGCACTGCTCGACCGGCCCATTGTCACGCTGTTTTAATATTGGATGAGATTATCACTTATTTTAATGTCATTCTTGACGTGCACTTCTGACGACTAGCTGCTCAGTCGGACGCATTAGCGCTCACATATTTTTACTCTTTTCATAAATGATAGCTGCTGAGGAATTCAAATACCGAAAAGTTGCGACCTGCAGTCCCAACTCATTTATATCCCACTTTAACTTGGTAAAAACATCACGAATAGAGTGACTTTAAAAGGCTTATGAAGCTAAAAGCATTAACTGGTTTTAGTTATTACATTTTGTGAAGCAGAAAACCACATAAAATTATTACGTTTTGTGAAGCAGAAAACCACATAAAATTATTACGTTTTGTGAAGCAGACAACCACATAATTTTTTGTGTGTGTGTGAAAAAAAGAAGATCTGATGTTTCTTAAGGCACTTGTCTTGTCTTAGAAGGTGATTCTTTCAGAAATATTCTGCCCCAGCGGTACAACAGTCAATCTGATGATGTAGTTTTGTTACATAATCCACAAGCGAGACAGATAAATGTTTTCCAGAAGCCATGTTTTCATATTTATCTGCATCTTTGAGGTAGATAACGTTAATGCAACTAAATTTTAACACGATATTCGTTGTAAACAACATTAATGCCAACGGGATAAGATGGACAAGATATGTAAAGGATGAACTGGGGTAATGCATCTTACGTAATGCGGATTTCAGTGGAATGAAAAAAAACCTTTTCTTTTTGAAATGCCTTGAGGAAATAATATCTAAAAGCAGCTTCATAGAAAATAATTTTTTAATGCCCCGCTCAAGAAGTAATTAACTAAATTGAAGCTGATAGACAATAATTATGTCTCCTTGTTTCAAATCTAAAATATCTCAAGGATATATTATTGGTGCATGGAAATGACAAATCTTGTACTTAAAATACAATTAACATCATTAAAAACAAGTTATAGGCAATACGTAGCATCAAATTTGTCACATTAAGCTTGAAATCGAATCAAAATATCAATCACAAAACCTTAATGTTGCTGAAGTATTCAGGGAATTAGAACGCAATGTTTTAAAGGAAACAGATCTTCAGAGACAGTTTTTCTGTGCAGAAATAAAGATCGACGATCATTACTGCCAATTGAAAAGTAGTTTTACCTAATGAATATCTGTGATATTTCGCCTTGTCTTTTCCATTGATGCCGACATTGTATTTACTAACAGTTCCCTTCTTTATGGAATTAACTCCTGATGTATCCACCTTCGACTAATGCTTGCGACACCTGCCATCACAATGCATCTTTTAATGCAAGTACACTTTAACAGATAAAGTAAAACAAAGAAGCTTACAAAATGAAAAGAATGTTTGAGCTCAGCACTTCACACAGACATTTCGTAAAGAAGCACAATAAGAAAAAGTTCTCATGGAAAACGTCGTGACATTTAAATGAAGACGACAGCGAGGCAATTTTCACAGTTACATTTTACATGATTGGCCGCACGTTTCAAGGTAACCAACGAAAAATGATGCGTTCCCTTGCATTTCGGACGGAAATTTAGTCAGATACAATAATCGGTTTTTCTCCGATAAAGGACTTTTGTAGTAGATTTGTATTGCAGTTGCTTTGTTGCACAAGAAACGACGCCTCTTCCTGAGAAACCACAATGGTCTTAGGAATCTCAAACAACTCGGGTTTGGTGTTCATGTACATCTCTGAAAATATTAGTAAGGCAAATGTTACATTAAGCGATTTGAAGCTGATTATCGGTAGCGATTGCACAGTTTTTACATATAAAGTCCTCCGATAAGGCGATTTTTGCCGATTGATTAACCTAAGATTAGAAAGATGGAACTACTCACTGAGATGATTCCTTGCACAGTGACTGCTTTCTTGTTGTCTCTCGGCACAAGGGTGATATGTTGTTACATTAGCCGATTTTACGCGGATTATTGGAGCGATTTGTATGTAAAACCTATGTAATCGTCAACGATAATCAGCTTGAATTCGCCTAATGTAACATTAGCCTTATGTTCCTATGAACAGAGAGGATCTTAAAAATAGTTATTTTGCTGAAATTAATGACTATATTACATGCAGGCATCAATAACGCAGGGCTGCCTGCTTTAATTTGGTGTTATATGGAAACTACTTCCCATCACAGATTTTCATTTAGATTTCAGACACTGTGGTTTTGCCATTTGAAGTCTAATTGTTTTGCAGTTTTCTCAAAGGGTTATGATTGATTCAAAGATTATATTGCTCTTGTAACGAAAGTTTTATTATACGCCAGATGATGGATTGCCGTCTCGTATCTTTGTAGACAATTTTCCTTTGTGATATCTATCATCCTGTTATAAATAGATTGCTTTTTGGAAATGTTTTTATTTTCCTATTTTATTTGTTAGACGTCGTTCCGGCGGTATATTTGTGCATTTCACGACGAATGCTTGTCGGTTGCAACACACTGGACAAAGAGGACTAGCAAACAGTGATTTGAAGATGTAATTGCTGATTTATTGATAATAGCTCAACTGGAAAT
>JBCAUI010547957.1:0-10507 GCA_038406195.1 Haplosyllis anthogorgicola
AAGCAATTTGACCCAAAATAGAATGATCCGGGCACAAATCAATAACCCAATGCTATACCAATACGGATATTGAACATTTTTACCATCTATTTTCAATTAAAAAAAGTCACTCCATGACATTATTAATATGTTATCAGCACACACACACTTTTAAAATGTATAGTCGTGTTATAATTTTTTGTACGTAAAAAGAAAAAGGAAAATTGTACAACCCCATGCCATCACCTACCTTCCTTTGTTGACAACGATAATACCATAGTGAACGATCTCAACCATCCACGTTATTTATTGAGCACCATAGAAATGGCTTTTCTGAATCCGTAGCAATCTGGCAGCAAAAAAAATGTTGAACTGATAAGTGCTCAAATGTTGTTTACAATTTTGTGTTATTCAATACGCTCGTCTTACTGATTTATTACATGTATCTCGCTGACAGTCAAGGTTGAAAAAATTTAGGGAAAATACGCACTGTTTTTTTTACGTGAACTTTGTTGTGTACCTCTGAGAAACGTTGCTATTATAAGAAACGCGATGATACAAAGTGATTTTTATTCTTGGAACGAAAACATGCTGTCCTTGGCCGGGGTGTACCGGGCACTTTTTCTTTGTTTACAGTGCATACCTTTCTAGGAATCGATAATTGAATTGCCTGTAAGCAATGACTGTGGTCACAGGCTTGTGGTTACAGATGAACAGCAAACTGAAATTTGCGGCCGATTAGCCTGGGTTATTTCGGTATTAGGGAGTTATTTGAACGCACAGGAAATGTCGCTACTTTAGACGTTGCCGCTTCTGTTTTGCCAAAGACAAGTGGCAGTTGGGAGTGATAACAACAATGGATCGAAAGCATGTGTTCTTGGTTCCAAAACGTGGAAGACCATACAGAAGTAAAATAGGTAACAGAATAGATTGAATTTGTTGAGTTATTATTGTAAGTGCACCCCTGCGTAAGTTGGAATGCAATGCATTCAGGAAATATGACGCGGTAAATGCGATGCCTTAAAAGAGTCCCGATTCACAAATGAAATGGTAGCTTTACCTTTTAGATTTGTAGACAAATTATCAGCAAAAATTGAAATATTCGAAAACATCAGATCAATTGAAAAGCATCAGAAAAAAGATCAAACGGATAGAGTATCACATTTGCTTGAGACAGTTAACTGTTGGAACTGTCGGACGAATCAAGGGAAAAGATGCTCAGTTCTTTTATTTGCGAAGTCTTACGTCTGAAGTTTAATCTGTACTCATAAAATATGCTTGTGTTTAGGTGAGACTTAGGTAAGAGTTTGTAATTTGTCAAATGTTCAAAAGATTCACTGTTGATTGCTTGATTGGTGTGCATATTTAAAAAACGATTCCTTTGGTACGTGTGGATACAATATTGGATAAATTTTTACCAAAATTTTCAATCAGTTAGAGTGCTTAAATTAGTTTCTATCATTTTATTTAAAGATAGGATCGACAGGACGTAACAAAACTTCACAAGTATCTACGGTCGTGTGAAGCACGTGAACGCACCTTGGGGGATCGTGGCATTTCGAAGAATTGGAATTACGGCATATTTATGGCTTCTTCTTTTCAAATTTAATTGTTTGGGTAACATTTCCCGCCGCACTTTAAATTGGGACTTCCAAAAAATTGTAAAAAAAATTGTCAAATGGCAGCAGAAACATGTTGCACACGGGAAAATATAGCTCCATTGGTTGCATCTCGAAGAATTGGAATTGTGGCATATTCATTTCTTCTTTTATTTTTGTTTAGTTGTTTGGATAACGTTTCCCGTCGCATTTGGAAGTGGGACTCAAAAAAAAAAAAAAAAAAAAAACGCCGCAAAAGGTAGCTGACACATGTGCCCAGCAAAATATAGCTTCACCTGTTGCATCAATTGATTTCTTTGCAAGTCGATCGAAAAAAAGGAAGAAATTTTTTAGACCTTTATGAATAGTTTGGCTGCTT
Organism: Haplosyllis anthogorgicola; assembly: GCA_038406195.1. Classification (NCBI taxonomy): domain Eukaryota; kingdom Metazoa; phylum Annelida; class Polychaeta; order Phyllodocida; family Syllidae; genus Haplosyllis; species Haplosyllis anthogorgicola. The sequence continues at coordinate 1,957 of JBCAUI010547957.1, forward strand.
TGGGATCAAGTTCAATTTTCATTTTTTGTCCGATTGCTGCACTTTGAAAATCCGGCCTTTATATATATATAAAATATATATAAAAACGGCCTTTATATTCTTTCGATAGAAGTGAACATTTACAATTGAGGTTTGATTTATCATTTTATTTTATATATCGTTGCAGATATGCTAAATAGGCAGATAAACATTCAGCCTGGAACTAATATTGCTGTACAACAGAATCGTCCGCCAGGTGTAAACACTAGTCAACAGAAAAATGGAACTCAAAGTACCGCCTCTACTGCACAGGTATAGTTTACCGCTTACATGTGAATATCTCACTTGACAAGGACATCACAAAGAAACCCATCTTTTACGACCTCCGAATTTTGGGGACCACCTTTCATTTTTGACAGGTTTTACTGTAGTTTTCAAAAGAACCTTCTCCAGCTTTTTTGTCTGTGCAGTTTGATTTCAAGCATTGGTTGTTTTACCGTGTAACTTTAGAGGCTTTCAATCATTTGGATTGCATTTTGCCCACATGATTCTCAAAATATGGCGATCGGGAAGATAATTGAAAATAGGCCGTCAATAGCCAGTGCTTTAAAGTTAATAAAAATAAATAAGAAAATCCCTCGTGGCTCACGACAGGATTGATTGATGTGTCCAGCATGTTTTCGCCTGTCTGAGTTTTTGTTACCTTTAAAGTACGATGAGAAATGTAATATAAAATAATTGGTGTGGTGTTTCGGGTGTAAATTTGTGTTCAAGTGGGAAAAAAGAAATGGGAAAACAAAGAAAAACTAATTACAAAAGAATACCTTTTTTCTTTCTGTGTCTGTTTTATGTTAATTATTAAAATTCAGACAACCACAATTCGCTCACCTGGTATCACACAGGGTAATAAACAGGTAGCCGGTAACAAAACAAGTGTTGGCCAACAGCAACAGCAGCAGCAACAAGGACCACTGATTGGCGGTAAACCTATAATACAGAGTCAAGGAGCTCAACCTCTCGTTATAGGAAGGTTGGGTAAGTGTCGTCATTTGGTTGTTTCCTCATTTTGGCATAAATGTCAAAAATAACATGCCAATATAGGTGGCCCCATCTTTGAACCTATTTTCTCACCCAACGTGGAAACGTGTGAGATATTACATATTTGTATGCATTGTGGATGCATCAGAAGGATAGTTTTAATTGAATAGCAATTGAATAGCATACCTTTATTGTATTATGTTCAAGAAATAGAGGAATAAATGGATTTTCTTTTTAAGTTTTGGTTGCATTTTATACCATCAAGTGCTTACGGGAAAAGGTTCAATTTGTCGTTAACATCATTTCTAAGTTTATTTTTAATCACCATTTCAGGAGTTATTTCAAACCAAGGAAACATGTTGGGTACCACTAAAGCAGGGCATGTGAGCATAGCAGGCACATCGGGGGCTCAAGTGTTCAATAGTCCTACCCAAATACGTCTTGCCAGTCAGCCAACACTTGTTACCAGCACTGGGCAAATCATAAATACGCAGCCAATTATGCTTAGCCAGTTACAGGTGGGTGATAACTTGTGCACTAGTCTTCGAATAATTTGATATATTTGACGCAGAATTTTTGATTTAATTAAATGGGATATCGAGTTGTCAAAGTAAGATAACATGACATTTAATGTGGAGGGAATCAGAAATTTCAGTCAAATTACCAGGTACAGCGATTAAACTGAGATTGTATTATCCCCAGTCATGTGTACAGTAGTTGTACTAATTCATCCATTATGGTGCCTTACAATAATTTGTTCAAAGAATAAAGAAACGTGGTTTTTTTAATCTTTTAGGCCATGGCACAACTTCAACAAAATATCCCGATGGCAGGTGCTCAGATGTTAACAGGCTCACAAGCGGCCACTCTGCTGGGCTCACAGCCCCTGTACATCCGCACTGCAGGCCCTATCCAGGGTCAGCAAGGCATGTTGGGCAACATCCAAGCGGTCACTTCACAACTTAAGGGCAAGGTGGATGGACAGGGAAACGTCCAGGTACTAAAGGTGGTATTCTTCGCTGTTTTATTATGCACGCTTTTCTTGTGTTATCTGAAAAAAATCCTACACGATTAAACTCGATTTCGAATTAATCTTTTTCAGTTACATAGTAACCATAGTTGTCATATCTTATTGCCATTGTAATTTACGAGGAAATTGTATGTATCAATTAAAAGGAAGAAAAAGAAACTACCTGTTTCTTGCAAGATTCCGCGCAAGTACACACTGTTTCTAATGATGCTTTCGTTTCTATTATGTTTTTCTTTCGGTGTTCGTTTAAACTATACAATTAAGTTTAACTGAAGAAAGAGAACGCTTTTTTGTTTCACGTTTACATGTGCACCTACCCAAGTAACCTGCACAACAGTCTATTTCTGTTGTCGGTTTCGCTTAATTCATGTTGTTAAGGACTAGAATGTTGCCGAATTTGAATTAGGTATTTAATTCGGCATCCCAATTAGAGGCAATACAGTGGACAATACATGTGAATCAAATGAAAGTTGCAGTTTCATAGAATGCGGGAAAATATACAGGTCAAGTTCGCTCATATTTCAAGTACGGTTTCAGTGGGAGGTATTAAAGAAATTTGATTATTATTTTTGATTGTTTTGGGGTTTTTTTCAGATTGGAGGAAGGAAAATTTTAAAAGGCTTAACCAGAACAATACATCCCGGGCAGCCAGGTAGACCCATACAGCCAAAAGGTGGCCTGCCGGATCCCAATAACAAGCCTCAAACGATGCTTGTTACCCCTAAAAATAAAAAGCAAGGTGTAACAGCAAAAACTACTGCCAACAATACCACAACCACTCCCAGTGAACAAAATAAGAGTGCAGTAACAAGCTCACCAGCTACAAACTCGAAACCAAGTACACCTACCCAAAAACTTGAAACTAGTAGTAGTAGTAGTAGTAGTAGTAGTAGTATTACTCAACAACAGGAGGAACAAACGAGTACACCAAGTACACCTAATCCGAAAAGTACGCCACCCCAAGCTAGTGTTCAGCCCATCGTTACCGCCCAGCCAACCGTAAACGGTACGGCAATCGTAGACTCAACTGGTACAAATGGTACCATAACTGTAACTGAACTGGGAGTTGTTGCAAAAACAGAACCGATGGACGTTGATAGAGAGGAGGCAGACGAAGAAGAACAGACAGTAGTGGAAATGACGGATCAGACTGATGAGAGCAGCAAAGGGAAGTTGAAGGCTGTGATCAAACCTCATATCCTTACGCACATTATAGACAATTTTGTCATTCAAGAAGGAAACGAACCGTTCCCAGTAAGTTTCTTTATATTTGTTTTTTTTTGGTTTTTTTTGCAATTTGATTGATATCTTTGGTTCGTAGTTTACTTCTTGAACTTTATTGTCTTGACCAGAAAGTTCTCTTTATACTCGTTTCAAGACTCTTGTCGTGAATAATGATGAACAGTAGTTCATAAAAATACGATCAGATCAAGAAAATGCTATTATTAAAATTTCTGTGCTGTTATATTGGGCAAACATTTCGCATGTCATTGTTTGTAACAGCACTGCATGGAACATGGGTAAATCGCGAAACTTTCTAAATGACTTAATACAAATTCCTCGCTTTCATTAGCTTGATATCCACAAGTTATCATTATTTTATGACACTGATTAAAGTGCAGTTGAATGCTTTGTAGGCAACGCCCAAGAATAATTGAAAGTTCTCCTTGAAATGTAACGCATTAGAAAATATTACGAACCCCTTCTCTGTCATTGTGACATAAGCATAAACTTTCTGATATGTTTACAGGTTCAGAAATCTTCATTGATGACGGACTTCCTCCCAGGCGGAATGAACTTGAGTGATCGGTCGGATAGTGAGAGTACTGGGACTGGTACTGAGCCAAAAGAGAGGACATCGATACGTAGGTTCTCCTTAATCATAATGTGCAGTTTAAATAAAATAATAACTGAAGAGTATTCGGTTGCAGAAGAATTACAAGAAATAAACCTTACTGCGAATGTAGGCTGGAATACACCTCAATTCTGGAATACAGAAATTTTACCAGTTTATTTGCTTTCTTTTGTTACAGATCCTGATTCTCCGAAGATCAAATGTGAATTTTGTGGCAAAGTTGATTTTGCAGTAAAGTTCAGAAGATCAAAGCGATTCTGTTCCATATCCTGTGCAAAGAGGTTTTTGTTATTTTATCCATCTCTTGTAATTTTGAGTACAGAATTATTACTTATTAAGCAATATGTCAGATAAATGGTAATTCATAACTTAAAATTTATTTCGCAGGTACAATGTTGGTTGTTCGAAGAGGTTACGGTTAATCCACAATCAGAACGGTATCGATCATCCACCTGGTGGTTCCAAGTATGTGAAGAAAAGAAAAACGCCAGAAATGAAAAAGAAATGGAAGAGACAAGAAGGAAGGGTAACGACAGGTCCCATTCAGAGGGTAAGTTAACAGATTATCTCCTACACTAGAACTTGTCTTGAGCAACACTGAACTTTTTTCTCCAAAAAGTGTCGTAAAAGACAGGGTGTCGCCCAAGACAGGGTCATTTAAACATGTTTTTACAATGTTGTATGTGGTGAAAAGTGTCGTAAAAAGACAACATATCGTTCAAGACAAGTTCTACTGTATTTAACAATGCATTTTCGTAAACCAAGAGCCTCAGTAATTAAGAATATGCACTGTTAGAATAATTACTGCAGACTGCAAAGTTACAGGTCGAATAAAACAGCATAGTTTGATATTCATGTTGCTGTTTTCAGACACCTTCTCAATGCTCGGAACCTGGAGCTTGGTCCTCTACTACATCAGAAGCTGCGTCCGAGATTACAACTGAAGATGAGGCCCGCAGCACAACAGATGAGACAACAACACCGAATGACAGTTCTCCTCCCAGATCACCGCCTGTACTGGAAAGGGAGGGCGGTTATATGGCAGCAAATTCCAGTCAACATCAAAGGGTAACAATGACTCCTCAGCAGTACAGGAGTCAACAGCAAGGAGGTGGAGAGGTTTCACCAGGCTCCGGGGGTCTGATTGTCATTCAGCCTAGCCCTGGCCTGGCTGATTCACAGTCATCCTCTACGTCGACTTCTTCCTTATCTGCTGTGTCCCCGCGTCCTGCCTCATCCACGTCACCAGCATGTCACAGGCGGCATCCCTCTACTTGGACAGTAAGTGTGTTTCGTTTCTCAAATTGAACAGTTATTTATTTGTGTCTGAATTATGTAACGCAAGTAGTCCATGGGAACTAGATGATGTGTAGCGACCATGATAAAATAAAGTTACGTTTATGTATTTGTAGGTCCTGGATGTGTATGAATTTATCCACTCGCTGCCAGGTTGTAGTCCCTATGCTGATGAATTTCGGTCGCAGGAGATTGATGGGCAAGCTCTCATGTTGCTCAAGGAAGATCATCTGATGTCTGCTATGAACATGAAACTTGGTCCTGCCTTGAAAATATGTGCAAAAATTACATCTCTCAAGGAGGAGCACAGTTGAAATTGTGGTAAAATGCAGCTACAACTGAAAACGTTATTCTGTTTTTAACAAGAGATTGATATTATAACACTGAGACTGATGGCACTCATAAAAGCGATATTTTGCTGAAACAGCAGCGTTGGTATCACCTCTTATCCAGTTACTGTAGGAAGATTTCAAAATCAATCTTCATCATCTATGATGCGAAAAATGACGGTTCAGATAATGTGCAACATTTTTGGATGTTTTATTTCCGCGTGTGTACATTTTCATTCAAATTAAGAGCACCATATGTAACCTGCGTTTTCAAAGGAGTTGCCTGCAATTGTGGGTGCCGATCATGCTACAAGTAGCGTAATATCTATGTGCTATATGCTTCCAACGTGGTTCCGTTTCGTTTTTAGCTAACGGTTTGTGTACTACTGAAAATTTCAGTAAGACATGTTACAATGGTTCTGTGATACATTTGTGGCTTTTCAGCATAACATTTTTTATTTATTCGTAATTTGAAATTGTTGTTAGTGTTATATCTTAACTTCAAACACATTGTCAAGGTTCAGAACTGTATTGGCTGATTACGGTTACGAGATTTTGTAAAGATGTGTGTCATTTTATGAAGTATACATGACTGTACATTTGTACATATTATAGATGTAATATATAGATATTATGCCATAGGCCAATGCCCTATGTTTGATTTCACATAGTTAGTGGAACTTGTTTAGATGATTTTATATACAATCTTGGGTGCTTTAACTAGGTTTGTCTCGACGAGCAGACCAAAACGCAGAATGTGCGTCAAAAATAGCATGGTAAAATACCACATGTACCGTCGAAGGCACCGCAGTGCCGTGTATTGTTCGCGTGAAGATTGTTTCATGAAGTAGATGCTACTCATGATAAAAAACCGTGTAGTGTATATATGACCAGCTTTAACACAGGTGTACACATATTTTATGCAGAGTGGTCATGTTTAGTAAGATAAGAATCATACATGACATTAAAATGTGATTTATTTGAAATTAGATGGTTTGTTCTTATTTTATATGTTCCAAGATTGGGTGGTATCATCGATCCTGGTGAAATCCTTTATGACCGTACAAGTTACTTTAAATTGACGTGACAAAGTGTCCTGTCGTGGGGTTATGCTACGTGTTGGACATATAACACTAACCCGAGGCGTTACGATGACTCTACGTTTATTACCACATATGATACATGCATGGGGATGGTCTAGTGTGCACTGCCTGAACATGGGCAGAGGGCTATTATATATTGGGTGGAATATAGGTCAAGGATGTGACCCTTGGATAATGCATATTCATAGGCCTGGACCTTAGCGGTGGGTGAACGTCAAGGCTGACCGTTAGGCTGGTAAGGGTGTGTGCAGGGATAAAGGCCGTGAATGCTGGTGCCATACCTAGACACAGTCAAGTATGCCGGTTGAGCGATTTTTCAGTTTGTTTGTTCAACTGCTCGGACCTTAGCTGCCTCAGAATGCCATGACCTTGATGAGTAGAAGAATTCATGTCAATCCGATAGTGATTTTTTTGCCATGACCTTCTTCACAGATTGGGGTCATGGTTGAATGATGTGTTCTCACTACTTGTGAGGTCAAGGTTAAGTTCAATCCAAGGTCAAAATCAAGAGTATATTTGACCTGATGGATATCTCGCGGTTGGTCCTCTTTTCAAAAACATTCTTTTTTTTATTCGTGTGCACTCTTTGCAATACTATCTCTTTTTGTGAATCATAAAATGTCACAATGACAGTAAAAGGTTCTGCCAACTATTGAGGAATGTGACTGAGTTTCAAAACAATGAGATCAAAGAATTCTGCCCTATGTAAAAAGTATGCAACATCGAGTAGTGACAGAACACGGAAATGTTCCTTTTGGCCGCGACCGCTTGTCTATCGAATGGACATATGTAGCATTTTTGAACGACAAAAACAACAGGTAGCAATTCTTCGAACCAACTTATACCAGGTTTAGAATTATGAATTATATCGCTTGCAACTAACCTCTGAATGACTTTACTCCTAGTTCAATTTTCTGCGTTCTGCACTTTTATTTAGGGTAGTGCACAGAGGGGTGGAGGAAGACATTAAACAAAAGTAGATCATTAATGTATTGTGATTAAGGTCCATTTTATAGGACCATTGGTGCCTTTTGTTTCAGATTTTGGAGATGGCTTTGCCCATCTATTTTGAAACTTGCTTATTAGGCCTAGTGGTTAATTTAGGTTTAAAATCAATTTCTGGTAAGTCTCAATGAACAACGAGAGTAAGGGAACACAATTGCACAGTGGTAGGTTCTGCTGTCACCGCACACAATCAAAGGTACAATCGGCAGTATCATCAAGAAAACATGTAGAGCAAAACCATATATACAAAGTATTTATGAAACGCAAAATCACGAAAGCACGAAATAGTTTTCATTTATATTTCGCTTGTCCTAAATACTATCCTTTTTTTAGTATTTTTCTGATGTTTACATGGCAGTATTTTGACGGATCAGTTCTAAGGAAGAACCATATTTAAAGATAATAGTCCAAATCAAGTTAAGACTTTCATCTGTAGGGATTTTGGCAGCATTAAGCAGAATGTCAGAAAAAATAAAAATGCCTGTTTTGGCTATTTTTTGATTCTGGAAGTGTTTTAAACCAGTTAAAAGCCTTTAAAATCTTATCTGCATGACTTGGGCTGTTTCTTAACCCCTTCCTTACTAGCCCACATATGCTGACTGTGGATAGAAACACTGTCATCCTCAGACACATGGCTAATTTGCATATAACCTAGTTTACATCCTTTTACAGAAAAAAACTGGGGCAACTCATAACAACACGCATTACATGTGGCACTCATTAGGTTGACCCAACTTTTCACGTTCATTATGAATTCACACTTTTCACTAAGGGGCAGGGGCCACATTTATCATCCATTGTGAAGCAAACCATGAGCTCTGTTTCAATTGAGTAAGATGCATTCTATCAAGGACACATGTGTGAATATTAAACCACTTTAAATTTCCCAATTAATTAGTATTAGGCATGTCAATGA
>JBCAUI010547968.1:0-10507 GCA_038406195.1 Haplosyllis anthogorgicola
CCTGAAAGAAAAGCGGAAGAGTGATTAGGACAGTAGGGAGGCATTTGAGAATGGGGGGAGGAGTCTTCAGCATGGGGATAAGTGTGCTCATTTGACTAGGGGGGAATGCCTGGCATGGCCTTAGCCCGTGCTGATTTCTCCAGGGGTACAATTTGGAAGATGTCAGCTGAGCACAGGACACCGGCAAATATAGCAAAAATAGCCTGTTTCAGACCTGGCTTGATGGTGCATGATTTGTGGAGTCACTCACTCAAGGTCAGGTTGTCTTCACCTGCCACCCGTCTGGTGGGGTTGGGGGATCGGGGGGTCGGGGTCTGTCTGGTCAGGTCTACTGGACATGCCAGTGAATGTTCCAAGGTCAGGCCACCTCACCTGCCACGTATCCTGGGTGGCGGGGGGTCCGTCTGGTCAGTTTTGAGCTCTTGCTAACCCATCAAAGAAGTCTATCGACGTTTCGCGTGATGGACCAATGATCCAGGCACGGCAGTGGCACAACACAAGATGCACTCATGCTGAACGATGTTGTAGCAATGTGTACTTTAGCCTTTCTTGTTTCATTTTGAGAACGTCAGAAATTGATGGCGAGCCTTGCATGTGAACACAAGCACAGTCTGAATTTCTGTTGTTCCCTAAAGCCATGAACTAACGTTTCATCCTCTGGTGCTCAAAATTTTATGTTCCGCGTTATTTAAACGTTTAAGGGAGAAATAATGGTTACTGGTCGTCGACACCAGAAAAAATAGGTATACCAATGATAACTATAATGAAGCTAAAAATTAAAAAGCACGTGAAAGTTTGGTTTTCAATTGCAAAACGAGTAAACGATTGAAAGTGGGATTTTCATGTATGAAGTGAATCGCATGCGATCGACGTGTAGTTTCAGTAATCTCAAACATAAGACTCGTGGTCTGGGATTTTATTGTAAACGGCAAATAAGCACTTTTAAAACGCCAGGTCTAACTGATCTTAATGAAAATGTCTTCACTGTGAGCTGGGTAGGATTTCTCCCAGGAAATCACCATTCTGATGAAATTCACTCTCAGAGTACTCACGTCGCAATTAAATTAAACCCGATGCTGACCACCTGTCACAGTGGCGGATCTAGGGGGCGCCCCGGTGCGCCCCCCCAATTTTTTTACCAAATTTTCTTCGTTTTCATGCACTTTCCTCTAAATTTTGGGCGAAAATAGGGGTGGCGCCCCCCCAACGGGCCGGTCCCCCCAACGGGAAATCCTGGATCCGCCCCTGTGTCACATCGTGTACTTTCACTTTCTGCTGTAACATTGGTGTAAAAGTATAATCCTCAAGTACGAAAGGGGACAGTGGACCAGTTATATGCTGGGAAATTGATATCCTCATCAATCTATCTGGATGTATGGATTTTGATATCTAGCAGTTAGGACCTAATAATCTTAATTACAGGACGTAGTGTAATCATGGAATAAATTTATTGGTCGGCTTTGATTTATATTTGTGGACTGTATCATTGCATTCGAAATTCAATTTTTTCCCGACAGACAACTCGGTTGTTTATTTACTGATTCCTTTGTCGCATTACATCTACCTTCTTGACCATGACCCAGTTGTCAGTGACATCAATAAGCTGCATTAACATCAACATGCCATATCCCACTCGGCAAGAAATTATCTGTGTTTTATTGACATTTTATGCCTTGTATTGATGTTTTATGGATGTTGGTACCGAAAATAGATTCAATATTGTTTGTGTTGTTGTAATTGCAGAGGCGTGTATATTAATTACGCTTTGCTGAAGAAAGAATGGATGAGAAATATCAATCGTTTTTCCTTTCAATGTTTGAGTAAAATGGTCTTCTTTTGGTCATAAATGATGATTCCAATATGCAGAGTAGGTTGTCAGATTGGGTTGTTGTTGGCTGATAAATATCTGACTGTGACGTTTTCGGAGTTCTTTCCAAGGGACACACAGTCAACAAGTGGTAAAGGTAGATGTTGTCATGCATGACAATTTGCTTTTACAGAAGTGTCAACATCCATCACGACAGACCACATGAATAACTGTTTCAACATATAAGAGTTGTTCTCTTATCAGAGCGTAATTTATCTTTCAAAGCTGCGTCTTTTTATCAGTGTATTCCATATGCACATTTAGAACAAAGGCAATTTAATGGAAACTTATCATACACAAGATAAGCCTAATGTTCTGTACTTCTTGCACTTAAGGAATGCACCGTTTCGTTTGTGGGATTCTAACAGCTTATTGATTCGTACCTCGTTACTTGCAGATCTTACTGTGTGTATGTGTACTGTCAAAATAGATCTATTCCAATTCGGAACTCAAAGAAGTTCCCCTTGAGTAAAAGAAATCAGTGGTAGATTTAAGATTTACCCCAATCCTAAGCGTTTTTCAAGTTTCTCAAAATGTTGTAAGCTGGTTTCTTCTTTCGGCCGAAAACATTCATTGAGTCGACGTCTAAAGGACTCTGGTGACAATTTTAATTTTAAAACCAATTTAGAATAAATGCTGAGTGGGCGAACTATTCTGATTTCACGTTAATCTTCTTGTGAAAACATAGTTTAGTGTTATCCATGTTCTCATTCTGAAGTGCTGGTTTGGGCTAAACTAAGCCAAAACTGAATGTAACCGTTTGGGCTCCCAACATAGACGTAAATGAATTCCCTGCATGTCCACCGAATATCCAACTTTGTAATTTTTTAAATTTTATTCTGCTCAACAAAACTACCTGTTGTTCAAGTAGCAATTAACTCATAAATATTTGTCGCTGATATTAAAATGACATTAAAGATACATCAATCTAACAACATTTTCTATTAAGTCCAGTTTCTCCAATGTAAACTGTAAGCTGCCATGCTAAAAGGTTTTCGCTGCAACGTCACAGAATGCTGGGAATCTGTCAAGCATCAGTTAATGTTTCCAATTGCCGAATTGTTTTTCTGAGACAGAATGTTCAACACGATTGAAGCTATTACAGAATGACAGTGAAAAGTATATTCTTTGTATGCACGTTGTACAGATAATTTTGAGGGATTGTTTACTTAACATCTGAGATCTGAGGTATCACATCACATCTGAGGTATTACATAACATGGTACTAAGTGTCTTGCGAAATCACAGATGATAGATCATTTGAGGAAGAAAAATGACAGGAAAGACTCACAAAGGATGTTACCATAAGTCTTCTTGGTAGACGTGGTTTTGGTAGACATTTTTCATCGATGTGCAAATATAACAAAAAAAGAGTGTAGATTGCTTGTTTTAAAAAGTATTAATCTATCCCTATTGTGTGTCAACATGGTAAACGACGAATTACAAGTGAATACCAATAACTGTGTGGGGTGCCAAGCTCATGTTTTACAGTTTACTATGTATGTTCATTCATATCTCTGAGAATTCACATTGTACTGTTGTTCAATTAAAAGAGACGGTATGAGATTCTGTTGGGGATGAAATCAAATACATGAAGCGAGGTGGACGCTAAAAATTTTTTTGCAAAGGAACATTGTAGAATTAAAGTGAACATTGTAGAATAAAACTTTATCTTTATTCGCTGGGATACAAGGGAAAAGGGGTACAAAATATGCTGTGGAACAGTTGACAGAATTGCGGTGTCTGAATAATATGGCAACTTGTGTAAACCAGTTTGACTCCTACTACCGGGAAATTACAAAGAAAGCAAGGTTGACACGTCTCAATTACAGAGAGTAGGTAGTAAAACTGGTAGAATAATCTCATCTGTTGAGACGTGACTAATGTACTAAGGCGTTCTTCAGAATGAACACCAAATAAAGCCTTCTTCTAACGATTTACTGTCTACAATAGCCCTTTTGTTACTTTCAGTTTCACCCACAAACCAAAGTACCTGCGATAAGGAATTAAATCTTGCGTCGAGTCGTCGTACAAGTCGTACAAGCAATTTGGCAAAGTTCTGTTCTCCGTTTTTTACTTTCGACCCCGCCCAACACTATTTATTATATAGAATGTTAATTCTTCACGTGTGAAGTTTCATGTTTAACACGAAGACCTTTAATCTTAAAAAACGTTAAAAAAGGTGGATTACTTAAAGTGATAGTATTCAAACAACCAACAACAACGTGCAATGTCTAGGATATTAAATCCACATATTTGTTCTGGAGGTTGCTTCACGTACTACACATTATATTTCGTAATTTTGCATGTTTCATTGAGATAATTCTGACACATTGTTACATCAATATATGCACATAACATACCAATCAGGCAAAGTCAAATTGCCGTGGGAATGTCTCTCATGAAGTGTATTCATGAGTACAAGAAAACCTGTTGGTTGACATTTTATATTACACTGTTTAGGAGTTACCAGATGTGTTAATCGGCTTGGTTTTGATATGTGGATGGCATTGGCAAACAAACACATTGGCATCATGATATCCTGTTGGATTTCAGTACGCTTTAGATTCAATCTTACAATAGACCGTAACACCTTTAACATTTGAATTAAATAATATTATCATTGTTCGTTGTCATCATCATCATCATCATGCGTACTACATGGGCGTAGTATTTTGTTCCGGAAATGAGTTTACGTAAAGTGGCCATTCTTTCTATTCTAACCAAGAGATTGGTGGTTTGAAAAGCGCCAGAGGCTGCGCACCAAAGCTTAAAATGTGTGTGAGACGACGTTCAGGCCATGGAACGCATTTCGAATGCCCCAAAAGGAATGGAAATTCTTGAGCTTTCTTAGTCATTTCTACTAACCCAGTCACTCTGTCCATAAAACACGTAATGCTTGAACCAAGAAGTCTCGGATATTGCGCCCTATTTTTTTTTATTTGTGACAGTGTTTTCTTTTGTCTAAATTGGAATCCATCTACTGCTTCGTTAAAGATGCCAGTTTATGGATGTTTATGCCGCCTGACTGACACATTCCATACAATAATTGTGCCTAGAAAACCTGTTGCTTCTAAGTACCACGGTATGAAAGATCGTATTTTGCCGTTAATCGTCTAGTGTGGGAGCACGAGCTGTGTAAATGATGCTATTTATTACATGGGAATGGCCCATCAAAATCACTACCCCCGAGACCACACTGTCGTTTCTTTGTTCCTAAAATGGGTCCGAAACGATAAACAAGCATGTTAACGTATTTCGTGGGTTTCAGGCTTATTGTAATTGGTCAGGAACCCCCAACTGTACATGTGTACCTTATTGCAGCAGTAAGGTAGACATTGACAAAAATCTGGTTTCAGATGCATTCGTTTTTGTCACACAAGGATCCAGAAAAAGTTACTTCATTTTCACATACAAACCCCTCGTTCATTTATGTTTTTCATAATTTTAATGAGAAACATAATTTGCAGCACTTTCATAAGTGACCTTTTGAACCGAGTTGATTATCAAATTTTCGGGTCCTTATGTGACAAGACTATTATGATTTCTTTTGTAAGTCGCGTTCGACTTTCTGTTGATGTAATCTTGACTTGTATTGTGACGAAAAACAATTAAATTACTATTAAAGTGACTTTTATTCTTTAGAAGTTCCGCCTTAGTCGCAGGCTACCTGTTATGCAACTACTTTAAATTTTTTGATGGAAACATATTACGGGATACTGGCAAGAACTGACTGTTAAGATCTTAAAAATCTCCAACACTTCCAAAAATACATTTGCCCTGGAACTGGGAAGGATTCATACAATCAAACGTAAAGTCACCAGAAAGCAATAAATATCCAGACAATAATCAATTTAGCCAGATTTGCGTTCATTAATATTCATTGCTTCTGGACTATTGATATAATTAAGGTTACTTAGATGGGCAGAAATAATTACTGGTCAACTCCGCGTGGGTTGCCATAATTAGTGAATTACATTGAGTATGTGCCGAGAATTAAAAGTTATTAAAGGTGACAAAGATTATTAATTGTTTTATGGATATTGCCATTAAGAAATTGCATGTTGTGGTTGAAGATGTAGGCTGAATAAATCTGTATTATTTAATGAACAACTCATGGTTATTATTGTGAGAATGTTATATTTGCATTAATGTTTACGTGTCTCAATTTGGGTTTTTATTTAGCGCTTCACCAGAAATTTCGCATTGTACTGGAGGTATGTTACAATATTGAAAGTGCCATTCGGTGTTACAGTTCCTTTGTGAGCAGGTACCATCTCCTCCCAGTGGAGTTGTCAGGATTCCTCAATTTTCCAGTCATCTGTAAGACTTTGCCTGTGAACACGATCGACAGTCGACAGTCGTACATAACGTGCAATTTGCAAGATGGCAAAATATGAAAATGACTCAAATGAAGTATTTGCAAAAATTCACGTTTCCTTCCTTTTGTATGGTCAAACAACTCAATTCGTCATACCTGATGAAGTATCTCGTCGACTAGTGATGAGAGCACTACTTCCCAGGTGAACCCCACGATGAGTATTCAGATGATATGGCAGTAACATCAGTGTTTTTACTTTATTGCATCAACCTGGAAAAGTACACAGTTTCTGCTTGTGCTTTGTGGGACACACTGATCTCAGTCTTCAGCTTGGGGTTCAATGGGCAGGCTTGTTCTGATGAGCCACGCGTGCTCTTTTACATCTATAGACCAACTACTGACCCATGATAGTGCACACCACAGCCTTTTAACAAGTCACAGATCACTCTGAGCAATGTGAAGTCTATATCTTGCTCTTGCAAGAATATTACTTTATAAACCAGCAACACCAGGACTCGAACCGGCGGATTGTGGATCCCTAGCCCTGCACTTTTAACAATTCGGCTATGGTGCCTCCAACTTCATTGTCCACTCCAAAGTAGTCTAAAATCACACTCCAATAAGATATATAGTTGTCGCAATGCACAAGTGACTAAAGGTCACTGTAACCTAATTCCTTGCCATAATAAACGGTCAAATCGAGATTATTATGCACCAAAAATAGCCAGGAGTTTTACCTCCCAAATGCTCTCAGAATTGTGCTGCATAACAATCTGCCTTTGGGTGATGCGAAAATGTCATGACCATAAATTAGACGTTTTATTGTGACGATTGTTCGTCGGAACAGTGCGTCAGAAGTTCCAATTTTAGGAGATTCGTGAAATAGAATCACATAAAATGGATAATAATCCTGGTTTGTTCAGCTGTTGTCATACAGGGTAAACCTTTTTCGTGTAACATATTTTATAAATTGCTTTTATTTTCAAGGTTATTGGATGGCGACCGATTTCATGGGGCCGTTGATACCCGTTTTAAGGCCAGAAAAAATTATTGTGCCATCTCTGATAGACCGGCATCAAGTCTTGCATCATGAATTGCTGGGAAGGCCCTTGAAAGTTTTGAAGTTTCTTGCATGTGAGGACCACTTTGTATTCATAAAATGAAAACGGGTTGTACTTCTACACTTCGGTGAATACTGAAAACCAATTTGCCTAAATAAATAAATTAAATAAGCAAATTAATATATAAATTGATTGGACATAGTTTTGTATGCTTTGATATTTTAATTCTAACTTTATATTCCAAACATACTGTTTTGTATCGTTCAGTAAAAAATGAAATTGCTCAGTCATATCAGCATGAACTTGAGCTTATTTGCCAGTCTTCAGACAGAAGGGCGAAAATATTTATAACTTTGAATTAATTTGAGCAATTTTAGCAAATTTAAGCAATGTTTTACTCCTTCTGTGTGAAAGTGTTAGAAGGTCAAATCTGTTTAAACTACATTCAGCTCGTGATATCGGCACAGTTGGGAAATAATTTCTGAAAGATTAAAAAGTGGACAGCATTTAGATGTCCGTCGTCTTTGTAGCGCAGAATCAACAATGTACATTTTGAACGAGACTGCACAGCGAACATAGGATATGATTCTGTAAACTCTTTGGCATGTATGCCAAATGAGACAAAAACTAAGAAAAGGTCTATCGAAATTAAATCCTCCGCCTACTGTACATTTGGTCCATTCTTTATTCCCTTTATCACTTTAGATACGTTTGAAGGAAATGGCGGTAAATCTCTTTATGGCAGTAGAACACACACTACAGTGATTGAATGAAATTGATGCTAATCAGAGGTCACGAACGCCACGGGTACTATCCATAATAAAGTGTCAGATAAAGATTAATATTACCCAATAAATATCTGGCAATGACATCTTGTGAATACCTTCCAACGGAGAGGCGGACAACAAGTGAAGTTAGATGTTGACGCACTTGACAATCTGTCTCCGCAGATGCTCTGCAAATGTCAGCGGCATCAATCACGGTAATGTTTATTTGCATATTGTGCTAATATCTTAACTCTTTTTCGTGAGTTCCCGTCCTATTTTTCATCCCCAGAAACTCAAGAACAGTTTTAAAGGTGACGACTTGTTTGTCACGTTGCCATGTTTCGGGAAGGTTTTAATGCCAGAAGAGGCGATGTGTTAATTTCACTTCACGCAGACACACAGACGTGTGCTTCAGAGATACTTGATGTATTGGCTTACAACCAACAAACGAGTTAGCCTACGCCATGTCCCTACGCTATGTCTTACTTTTTTTCTCATTTCAACTTCAAAGTTCTTTGATACGGTTAACCAACGTTCAAAGTCAGAAGACAGGAAGTATGTCTTGTATTCTTAATCTGGTTGTTACGGATCTTCTTGCATTTTCTTCAGTGTCTGCGTAATACCATGACAACAAGAGGAATCTTCTAGCGTTTGAAATGGGTAGAAAGCCTATTGGGTACTACATTTGTTATTGTCAATTTAAATTTTCAGTTGCTTTTCTGACGCGAGTTGTTCTAGAGTATACATTGATATATATTTTGCTGTGTTATACTGTTCTTCTTTGTACTTAAACAATAATCAACGGTGTCTTTGTTTAAAGTGGAAGGGCAACCACTAACCAGAGTAGGGTTAGCCAACAGCAAGAGCACAAGCGAAACGGTAAACCAGATTTTGGCCGGAAACTTAACTACATACGGTTTGGCGTCATGCATACCTGCGCGCCCTTACACTTACAATTCACAAATTGCCTACTCAGCTTTTTTAGTGGACCTTTCCATTTCTGCTTCGATCAAACCAAATTTGTCTTAAACAGCGAAATGAGATTCAGATCAGGTGTGATAGACGAAATATGGGAACTGTTCGTGATATTTTAAGCCTTCGTGTTAAAACAAATACCTTGGGAATCACCTTTGCAATTAGGAATCGCTTAGTGCACAAGGACCAACATCGTGACCAGAAATTCTGAATACTGATTTCCATTCACCAATATAAATCAAAGATGAATGCTGAAACAAAGCCATCTGCTCTCGGTCTACAAATCTATATTTACATTGCATTTCATGCAACGTAGTTCCATTAGCAGAAGCTAACGTCTTTGGTATCTTGTGTGTAAAGTTTATTCGATACTAGTGTAATTCAACATCGAATTGGTCCAATGGAAGAGAGGTAGAATAGAAGGCTCACCTAGGATTCGGGAGTCGTCGCTTTATGTAACGGCTCACTGGAAATAGTGGTCCAATAGTTATGATACGGTCGGAACGATCTTTAGCTACTTCGCATTTCTAATTATTCTCAGCTAAAAGGGTAGAAAGGATGGTTTTCTTTAGGTGTAACAAGGAATTGAATGAATTGTGGACATGCTACAATGGCATGGCATGGAAGGGAATGAGTGAATGTAATAGTGACCAGAGGTCATCAATATGAGATTCCTCTTCGTCATTCGCTGTCAAATGAAGATTACCATTTGGCAATAAATATCCCCAAATGACATGTAATAAATACATTCCATGAGAGACACACCCAACAAGTGTTCCAGCGACACGCTGTCCTGCATGACAACCTGTCTACAAAATGTATTATTTCTTTGCTCTGATTGTCCTTAGACATTTTGTCTTTGATTATTCCAGTTCTTCTACAGGAGAGTCGTTACCAATACAATATTGAGAGCTTTGAAATTTTATGAATGCCTTTAGCAGCGCATTACGCAGAATCACTGATTTAGTGAAGATATGGAAAACTAATAAGATTATAAGGTTTCTTTGAGCTTTTGCTTTGTGCGAATTATTCTGTTTATCATCAAACCATCATAGAAATTAGATTAACTAGATGGAACCCGTCCGTTGGAGTACAAAAAGACTCTTAAATATGCATCAAAAGCACATAAAAATTTGATGCAGCTAATGATCCAGACAGTTAAAACCATTACTGCTCATCTGCCACATTCAGACAGTGCAGCTCACCCAGCTGCCTGTGTGTGCAGCAAAAATGGGTTGTCTGGACTGTCAGGATGTGGCAGATGAGCTTTTGACATATTTTAAATAATGGTCCTTTGGACCTTGGACAAAGTCCAAAATCCATATTTTACAATATGCCAAAAATGCATCCATAATAGTCATAAAATAGTGTTAAATAAGCAATAGGATGTATATTAGTGGAGATAGACACTAAACTTCAGAAATCTGTGTGGGAAAAGCAGACTGACCCCCCCCCCGAATAGGTGGCAGGTGAGACGGCCCAACATTAGACATAGCTGGCATAGCCTAATGCAAGT
>JBCAUI010547979.1:0-10507 GCA_038406195.1 Haplosyllis anthogorgicola
CACGTACCGATTGATGCTAGTCGACAGTTATTTGCCTCGGAAAATATGTCAGAAACTTTCTTTGTCAGTGGAATAAATTAATCGAGGAGACCTCATGAAGTGATTTTCCCCAGAGCACAATCCCTGTGTGAATTTTGTTGCCACCGATCCTGCTTATTTCCTTAGACGCACTCACTTTCAACTAAAGCTAAAAGAGAATACATGTATGTTCCAGCCATAACGATAAACTTGTTCAATAGGGAACGAGAGTGGTAAATAATAGACTTTTATTGATTACATAAGTACAGAGGAGTATCCAGTACAGAGACTTTTTATAATTTTTAACAACTCCGGAAAATCCAATGAAAACTGTTTTGTAGCAAGAGCTGAATCCTGGAAGGGTAAACATCTCAAGGTTTAAAACTGATTTAGATTTTAGTACGACTTTCTTGCTTTTACAAAACAGTCAATATTTACTACATGTCTTGTGTTGGTGAATAAATGGATGTGGATATCTAAAAGCTGCTTCGCAGTGCGTTAATGGTTAAAATAATATTTACCATTTTACAGAATTATAATAAAAATGAAAAAACTTGTGAGACATTTGCCTAATAGAGGTTTTCATGATTTATATTTTCCTTGTCGGCAAATCTATCGTTGGTAAAAGAACTAAGATTGTTGACTTTAAAATTGCAGATTCTAGTTTTAAAATGAGACACTTTCAGGCACTGAAGTAGTTTACTACCAGATATCGTAATATCAATTCACGTGACCATTAAGGCACAGGTACCCAACTAAACAAAAGAGAATTAAGAAGAACTCTATTAAGAAGAACTTTTAGTCAAGCGCCTTATTTTTACTTCAGTAATGCATCCTTTGATTAGTGCCTGCAATGCGCGGATTCCTTAGCACATGCATGTTTGTTTCAAAAATGTTGAGCGCTAAAATTACAAAATACTTTCCACTAAAATATTTTGGACTAAATATTTTTGCTATAGTCGTTTCAAATGCGCAAATAACGCAGAGAGTTTTTCAGCACTTTGAATTGGCCAGAAGTGAATCTCTTCTGGGACAGATCATTGAGATCGAAAACGTGCGAAAATTTAGCTGCGCATCCAGGTAAGTTTGAGAACATTGGTCTCATTATAACAAGTTTATATTTTTACACAGCATTGTTTTTCTGTTGTTTTCCGAGATGAACTATGTTGTTTCTATATTAATTCAGTATTTCGTCCCACATGACATTCAGTTCCTGAAATTCCTATCAATTTGGAAACGTACAGAACTAAAGAGAAAACAAAAGAATTTCACGCTGTGCTTTTGAAATTCTATTGTTTTAAAACTGATAGGAATTTTATCCTGTGAGGCACAAATCGTATCAAAGCTATACATTTAAGATATGTATATACTGGTTTGTCCGTAACAGTATTCTTGCTCGTCAGGTGCTGACACGATTGTGGGCAGCAGAAAACTTCTATGCTTTACCATTGCAGTTCAGCACACCATCAGATCATTTTAGATATAGAATTGCGCTTTGTACTGTTGTATGTCACTCTTTGTACCCTACTGAATATCCCCTTGTAGCTCAGAGAATGAAATTCCTGTCAGTTGCAGAACAATATAAATTCAAAAGCACAGCGTGGAATTCTTTTGTTTTCTCTTTTATTCTACACCTTTCCAAATTGATAGTAATTTCAAGAGCTGGAAAAATCAGGAATACATGTTTACATGTCTACACGTAAGAAATCACGGAAAATAATATACCTTTACATTCGCGATGACCACAATTTATTTATTGACGCGGGATTTATTGGAGGTTTTTCCAAACTCATGCTTAACTTGAGTAAGTCTACCTAATTAGCCTAATTAGGCTAAATAGACAAGCTATTAAAATTAGTGTCAACTGTATTCACTTACTACTGAATTTAGTCTTTTACAAAACTTTTACTTTTACTAAAATTACCAAATCTAGTCAACTACCTAATTTAGTAAACCACTGATTTTAGTAATGTAGTGAATATTTCTTATGAATCTGTGACAGATTTATACTGCAAAATCTGTTGGGGTATGCCAATTTTGTTGCATTAGCAAACTGAGACATTTGCTCACTGCTATGGCAAGAGTTAATAGAAAGGTTTTACCCTTGTCCTTGTTCACTTTACCTTAAATTTCTAGATAATATAAAGATATTTCCCTTCATGGCAAAATTTCAGTCATTTTAAGGATTTATCATTTCATAAATGTTTCAGATGTTGATTTCGGTCCGTGCAGATCTCGGTTCATGCAGGGTCAGGGTAGTGGATCGTTCACAGTCACATCTGCATGCCTGGATCAGAATGTGAAAATATGTAAGTGAATTTTCAGTTTTTATTTTATTTTATCATTTCTTTTTTTCACAGTATAATTCATAGTAAGTTAGTAAGTTAAATGTAGAGATTCAAATTTAGGAGTCATTTGGGACTGAACTGTGTGCGGGTGGATGAGATAAGAACTTCTTTACATTTGACATTAGAGATTACATTTAAGTTTACGTTTAAGTTTCATCACATTGCTACACGGGCTCACTAAAATCCTCTTCAAGCATACTTGTCACACAGAAATCATAGCAATTGTGTACTAAAGGGTAAATGAGGGATCTCCCATACGGTACCATGTTTGAGTTCGAATACAATTTTTGTGTACTAATCCCAAAATTTGTGATTTCCACGTTTACAGATTACACTACAAATCTGGAGGAAGAACATGTACCCCTGTGGATGCAGATGTGACAAAGATCATTTGATTTGGCAATCAGCAATGATACAACCACGGGTACTAGTTCCTCTTCAGTCTCAGTGAGCAGAAATCGTTTCATATTGGAAACGAACTAAATGCAACTAAACGCAACTAAATACAACTAAATGCACTACTCACATTCGAAAAACAAATCCATTGGGTGATCTGTAATGTTCTATTCTATTCTTCAGTTAATAGTGGAGAGCACAACTGGATTCTGTATGATGCTAAATTGGGTACTGAACACATCCAAAATAATGCGGATCCGATGACGATGCTGGCGGATGAAGTACAATGCAGGACACCAACGGGGACTGAATGGTCTGATGATTACATTGGATAGTTAACATAGTACAAATTTATAATTGACCTGAAATTGGTCAACAAATATGTCAGCCAATCAGCTACTCTATTGCACTTTCAAGAAAAAAATTCTGTCAAATCATGAAATTTCTATCAGTTTTGGAACAATGGCATATCAAAAGCACAACATGGAATTCTTCTGTTTTCTCTTTTGTTCTGAACGTTTCCAAATTGATAGGAATTTCATGATTTGATTATAAAAAAACAATTAATGCAATGTTCACATAAATGAAAAGAAACGCACAAAAAATGAAAATTGTAAAATAATTGTGTGCAATGTGCAAAGATTAAATATAAATGGTATAGAAATTTGCCAGACTCTTTAACACTGTAGATGGACATTTAACTCTGACTGGTACTCTGTCCACTACCGGCACATGGACTTGTATGTTTCACGGATGTGGTGAATGGAAGAAAGTGGGTGAGAGAGTCAAATTGAGGTCAAGTATGATACAATATTTTCAATTTAATTCAAGGTGGACAAATAGGTTTTGGTTTCAATAATCTCACCTGAATGTCTCATAACCTAAAAAAATAAAATGACTTTAAACTGCAATCCTCAGGAAATTCCTATCATTTTGTAAACGGAGAGAACAAAGGGGAGAACGAAAGAATGTCACGCTGTGCTTTTGATGCGCCATTTTCCCAAAATGATACTAATTTCATCCTCTATTTCGAAAGGCCACAGATCGGCGGTCATTTCGCCCCAAAAATGGTCTGGAGATGTTGCCACTCCATGCAGCTGAACATACTTTGCTACTACCGGGTTTCCCCACAAATTAGCCTTGGGATAATTCATGGAGATAGGCCTTTTGGGGAAAATAAAATTGACCAAATTTATAAGTCCATGGTCTTATCCATGGAGGATAGTCTTACACTTTGGGAAGGCATTTCAATGTAAAATTCGAATACCAAAATATTGAATACAATCATATCTTATTTTAAGTTGCTTCTGTTATGTCGGGTTCTACATCAGGTTGTACATGTTATTCCTCTTCAACTGAACAATTTTCTTTCAGCTCCTCATGATATCCAAGAATTCCCCCAACCTTCCACTAAAACATTCAACATCACATTGAAATTGAAATTTGTTAACATGGCTTATTTCTGGGTTGTTTCCCCTGTGATAAGACCATGGTCTTTTTCACAGGGTGGTCTAACTTGCGGGAAACCCGGTATACAAGCCAGAATACATTCAATTAACCTATTATACAAAACGTAGAGAACGTCGCCAAATGACCAATATCTTATTATTATATTATTACTCATCGTCCTTGGTGCATACATATTATTACATACGTATCTACTTTTATCTGCTTATCTTTGCTCATATATGCACCAGACCAAGGTGTAAAATTGGTACCAGCCCTGTGTAGGGGAACAGGATTGTGGGCGACCCCACAGGGAATGTCTAACTGCATCTGATCGCATCACCATGAGGTGATGGCTCACTTGAGGAATAGCTCACACCAAGGTTGGGCGAGTTCTCAGGGGAGTTCCTGGCTGGCAAGTTAAAAGTTGTAAACTGCAACTGGTGATAACTGCGGTTTATCAAGATCAATTACCTTTAACTTTACATGTAGGAGTGGAGGTACGGCACAGCACGGAGGAGAGTTTATTCATGGAACCTGTTTCGACTACGACTGTCAAACGAACAAGTGCGTCACCTCCAAATGGTAAGGAAAAAAGGAGAAACCCTGTGTTGAACATTAATTTAATGACGTTTTTTATTCCCTTTGCTAATTAGGCAAATTCGTCTTACGTCACATATTTAGCAGGGGATTTAATGCTATTGTGTGCCAAATAACTAATAACACTGAAACTTTTAGTCATATTTATGGCACTAACATTATTTCTAAAATTGCTGTAAAGTTCTCTGTGTACTTTGAACAAATTTGGCTCATCTGCCGAAGCAGGTGGAATAAATGAGAAAAACATCGAATAACATGACATGTTCAATATGTCCCATTATTTTAATTCTAGACTTGTATTTGGTCGGTTATTTTAATGGTAATTAGTATTATTGGGTTCTTTCAGGAGCATGGTTTACAAAAGTGTATTTTGGCTGCGAGTGAAAAATATTTGGTGAAAGGCTTTCGTCTTTTCGATGTAAAACGTTCATTTAATGTGCCTTTCAGTGTATTTCATTCGCTCTTTTAATATGAAATTACAACTCACACTAACTACAGTCGTCCCCGCTTATATCGATATCGTTTATACCGATATCCCGCTTATATCGATATAATCTCTTGCAGTCAGTCAAATTAAAATACACTCCTTCTCGGATACATCGATATCGCTTATATCGATATCCCGCAAAAAAATCGATATCTTTTTCCACACCAAATTAATAAACCCTCATATTAATTGTTCCGCTTATATCGATATCCCGCTTTTATCTATGCTATTTTCCCGCACCAAAAATACAGATATATCCGGGGACAACTGTATGTAGATATTTGTTCCGCTCATATCAATATCCCGCTTATATCGATACAACTTTATGTCGCCTAATATATCGATATAACCCGGGACCACTGTACAGTAGAATCGGTCTTGAGCCGCATCTGTCTTGGGCAGCATTTTGCATTTTTACGGCAGTTTTCCCTGACATGAATCCTTAATAGTCATGTTTATTTCATCTGTCTTGAACGGCATTGCTGCCTTTTACGGCATTCTGGTACTCAAAAAGTCTAGTGCCGCTCAAGACAGGTTCTACTGTACTTCTTTTTGCGTTTGGGCCTAGAGGCCCGACATTTACGAGAATGTATCAACTGATTGGATTACATTGCCCACCCTTCTGAAAGTCCAGGTCTGAGAAAAAATAAAAACGGAATTTTCTGCGACAACATTTTGCACTTAACCCACGAGATAAAGATTTGACTTTTTTTTTCTTTTTTTTATATATATAGTTAAAGACTACCTGAATAGATAGGTTATTGATGAGTTTGAGATAAATTTACGGATTTCTGAACCTCTGCTTTTAACTTTCCTTTTAGCATTTTACCGATGATCGTTCTGAAAACTTTATGTCAAAGTATTGTAATCCAGCAAAGCCAAATATTAAAAAGCCTCACTTTAATTCTGTAACATTGAAGAAGATACCATTTTATTAAATTAATTCATAGAATGACATAAATTCTGTTTTTATTGAATGTCATAGAATTCGTAGATGACATGATTTACATTTAAAGTAAAAAAGCTTCCAAATTAGTTTCAATTATCAGAGATCGTTTCGTCTTGTTGCTTGAAGTGAAGAATCCACATGAATGTCATGATACAAACAAACCTTTGTACTTCTGGCGAAATAATTATTTTCGTATCTAAATAATACAGAATCAAAACTAAAAATACTGCTAGAATAAAAAAATTGATTTTACCCTTGATAAATTCTTACTTTACTGTAGGAAATTAACAAATAACATGTTTGTAATGCAGTAGAAATAGAATAAAATACATCACGAAAAGGCTCAGCGTAAAATCAAGCAATTCGTTTTGTGATCTTTTTATCCTGTAACATAAAATATCATTGCTATTGCGAATAGTTATTACTTGCTTACTTCAATGCAATAAATCATTTCACTTGATTTATTACCCAACCACTAATATCATCAACTGATTCACTACATGCTACAAAATAATACTGACTAGCACAGATTCCAAATAATGGAATACAATGTTAAGGGAATCCCAACTGACATTGTAACCTTTATCTTTCATGAAAAACTTTAAAATCAGATACAATGAAATACCTTACTGTTTGTGCTCCTTAACAAACACTGATACTGAATTATTTAATTTTCATGTATTTCTTTTTGTTTGTTTTCCATTCATAGCAAAACATGATGTGGTTTGTTGGAAGCATTTCGCCTATTTTCTCTGACGATAATTATACCCTGACAATATAAACTACATGCATCTCGATTCATCAAAATTTTATCTCCATGTACACGGATAATCTGATGCATGTATTGTGGTCAGGTACAATACAGTAGAACTGCTTTGAGGGCCACCCTTACTCATAATGTAAATTGGCCGTAAATGACAGGTGACCTCACATAGCAGTGATGATTTTTGTGACTTATCTTTTAAAAACCTTAACATTGGCCGTAAATGCCAGGTGGCTGCATAAAGCAGTGGCTTGTCAAAGCAGGTTCTACTGTATCTAACGTTAACAGATGTTCAGCATATAAAACTTTGTCCTTGATGCCACTTTTCGTGCAATGTATGACCCCTAAGTGTTACTCATTTGGATTCAGATAACCTATTTCTAGTAGAATTTCTTAATACTAACATGAAAACGTTTTTGTCCTGTCGCGTATCGTGAATTCCCAATTACTCAGTACATGTGCAGTAAAACCCATGTTTTACGACCCCTTTGTTTTGGGACCACCTGCTGTTTTTGACCAGATTTTACAGAAGAAAATCTGCCTTTTCAATACAGGTAAATCTGTTTCAGACCATGACCATGAATAGTGAACCCAAAAAGTGGCCGTAAATAACAAGTTTCACAGCAAATAATTTCACGAGTCAAAAATTTGTGCCATTATCCCTAGTATTATGGTAATCACAAATATATTACTGCAGTGAGAACAATGTGGCCTATCAGTATTTTACAATTACCTATAAATCACAAACGATATGTGAACAATTTATAAATAATCGTTATTGTTAATTCTGTTTAACGATAACAAGTACAATACAGGCAGTATTAAAATATACAGTAGAAATGTACAAACATTATCATTTAAGACAATACACAACAAAAAAATTATACTTTGAAAAGACTTCTTCAACAACTATCGTAAAATGTCTCATACAAGACAATGTCACTTTCCATTGATTGCTCAAGCTACGAGGCTTTCACCTTGGTTTTGAAGACTTTGGGTTTTCTAAAAGGTTTACTGGCCGGAATCTTCTTCTTTCTTTGTTCGTACATTCGTGTCATCAGCAAATACATACCTAGAAATATTATTCGAAAATTAATGATTAATTTCCAAAATCACTATGTTTCTATTGATAAGTAAGGCACATGTTTAGAGATTTCTACATGCAAAATATTTTTGGCGACCCACTGCCAGCTGTACAATGCTGTGTTTTTTCTAAGTAAAATCTATCTTGATGAAGATGATGTTTTAATTTGAGGTGGTGCACTATTTAACAGCGAACAGGTAAACTGGCATAATACTCTTGGACAGTGACTCTAACGTACCTACTGCAGACAGAATTATTGGAGTGTATTATTCTAAAAATTTTGTAAATACAGTAAAACTCCACTTGTGCGGCCACAGATTTTCTGAATGTACATTGGCCGCAAATTAGGTGTGGCCTTACAAATGGAGTCTTATTCTATAGTGTCTTATTATAAAACCTTTGAATGCAATTTGACCGTAAAGAAGGAGTAGCCGTTCAAAAAGGTGACCGCTCAAAAGGAGTTCTACTGTATGATACACATACCTGGCAAGTAAAGCAGCATATAGATCTGTAGGAATGTCGGGAAATGAAACGACCAGTTGAACCAGTTTGGAAGAGCAACGGAAAACTGTTCAGATTCCTCAAATTTCGGCAATGCCAATAACATCACAAAACCTAAAATGTATCAAGTTGTTTCATTAAACATGTCAGGTAATAGTGAGGAGCCTCTTACCTTTTATTGCCAGCTTGTCCCACACAATAAATTACCGTATATATTTGTTAATCTTTATTCTTGTATTAACGTGGCTATCATGAAGCATCTTACCTATTACTACAGTAAATATAAGAAAATTACAAACCATAGAGAATGATAACAATGTACGTTTTTCTTAGCACAATATGTAATGTGATAGAAGACTCTTGATTTGTAAACCTAAGTAGAAATTTAAAAAAAAGAAAAAAAAAAAATTACAAACCATACCTTCAAAAATAAATCCCATTGGATACAGCGGAATCCATACAGTGTACCGGAGCCATGTGATGAATTTTATTTCACGGTTGATTGAACTCAACATATAAAAGGGATATCTGTAAGAAGAACAAATTTTAAATCGTTTAGATTACAAATTCACTAAGAATTTTCAAAAGCACGATAGTAGAACAAAAATTACCAATTGAACTTTAACTCTAATTTTTAGCTAGAATTTGAGGGTTCTGTTTAAAGTTCCAATTACAAAGTCCAGTGGGCAATCTAATGCACACAACTAAAAGCACCAAGAAAATACACTTGTCCCCGGATATATTGATATTTTTGGTGCGGGAAAATAGCATCGATATAAGCGGGATGTCGATATACGTGGAACAATTAACATGAGGCTCTATTAATTTGGTGCAGAAAAAAGTATCGATATAAGCGTTATATCGATATAAGCGATATCGATACATCCGGGATGAGTGTACACAGAAACACGTCGTGAGTGTTTAAGGAATATGCAAAATGTCGGATGTTAATTACCTGATTAATTCTACAGCACTCCATGTAATAAATAGCCACCAAACTGCATGATGTGTCTGTATAGCAGGTGTCTGATTAATCAGCACAAATAGTATCAAGTTGCGGCCTCCAACCTGTCAGCACAGAAAATGTCAGGTTTTGTTTTTATTATACATTTTTTACATCCGCATACCAGTGGATACATCCAATAATTTGAAATTAACAATGATATCATTAGTTTTCAGTTTTATCACAGAACATTACCGTATTTAGGGTTAGAATGCTGCACTTTCTCAATAATTCACATTCACATGAGTTGTATTACCTGAATACTTGGCATAACAGGGCTAGTTTTAACAAATCCCACCAGGGGGTGTACAATCTCCATGACAGCAGCAAGCTGACAAACCATTAACTGACCTCCTACCGCATCATACGTCGTCTGTTTCGATGCTAAATATTTAGAGAACAAAATCCCAAAAAGTTAATTCCTTTGCCAACAATCTTACCTGAATGTTACCGTTTCACATTATAGTAAAAATCACTGAGACTTCATGATTAAATTGTACTTGTTCCTTTCCGCGCTGACATCACCAGTTAATCTTTAATATCGACATGTAATTACCTTCTCCATCTCTGATGTATCTGACGACCATGGCAATAAATACGTACGAGTATCCAACCCACATGAACATGTTGTATATGAACAGATAAAACGATTTCAGATCAGCAAATGCTGAAAATATAATTACAGATATGAATTTATGAAAGGACAAGAGAAAATATCACAAAGCCACTTAAATGTTTTTTGAGAAAAAGGTTATAATTGCGTAAATATCATCACTGTGCCATTCATTACCTGTACTGTAAGCATAAGCATTAATTCTGCATGAACTATATGTACAAAAATAGGTCCAGATGGACCTGAGCTCATTTGGCATTATCAAAATACTTAAGGCAATTTAGGTCACAATATCACAA
>JBCAUI010547990.1:0-10504 GCA_038406195.1 Haplosyllis anthogorgicola
AGTACTTACTTGTAAAGTAAATCACTATCGGATCGACATGAATTCTTCTACTTATCAAAACAAAACGTCCGAGAAGAGTCTATTTCATCTAAAATTGATTGCAATTTGTACTTCTCTTAAAATGAAGCTCAAAGTAATGTAAATTAAGCTAGACGGCATATGGCAAATGAGCTTTCAGAGTCGGAATGCAGATATATCACTAAATTCTAATCCATCAATATATCCTTCCAAATAGTCTTATCGTGTATACAGGTATAAAAAATAGAACTTCAGTAACAAAGTTACGGATTTCTGTGCCAATTGAGTTGTAACGACAACTTGAGTTACTTATTTGTAATGCTCTGAGAGAAATGTAGAACTCCGATGATCACCGTCTACATTGACAATGTCTATTAGATTTGTCAGGTGAAAATTACCAATATGTTTTGAGAATCTGACACGGTTTAGCAAAGCACTTGAGTATATTATGTTACCGTCAAATTGAATGACATTGATGTTTTTGTAAGATTGGACGAACATTTACATTGAGAGTGATACCATGGATCCAAGATGTACTTTTCGGGGTCCTGCCTACCCAATCAATGAAAGCACTATTTAATTAAGGTGTGTAACTTACTGCTTGTTTTCTTCCCTCTGGTAAGGTTCCTCAACCTTTGTGAAGGATTGAAGGTTCCTCAGATAGTAAATTTGTTAGAGACAGAGGCAGCTTGCTTTCAGCTGTTACTGGTGAAAGTTCTTTAAACCAGTTGTGTGGGATTGATTACATTTCCTGTCCAATTTGGGACTAGGTTAGGGGATCTTGCTCACCCTATTGACAACCAAAACTGATCTACTGAAAGGAACCATCCAAATAAGTTAACTAAATGAGAACTGTAACATTCCTTGCTGCTAGAGGTGATCAATACTTAAGTGTCCCTAGGATTTAAGATTTTAATATGTTTAAAAAATGAACAAAGGTAGTTGGTCGAAAAAGTTGGGTATTTTGTAATCTTTTAACAGACTTCATTGAATAAGATGTTGCAAAAATAAAAGATAAGTTTTGTGATACAACATACGAAGAACATACAGATAATGTTGATGGAATAATCGTATGTCATGTTAATAATATAAAAAATAATATCAATGGTAAGAAGACCCGAGTCTGCACATTGACTTGCTTTACAACTTCATCGCCAAAGTCCCGTTTAAATAACAAAGTTCAAGGTTTCTTTTTGGTATTTAAGCTTATTACTATAAATGTAGTAACACAAATGTCATACGTCTTTAGAGTGGGCTCGAAACTCACGTAAGTCTGCACATTATAACTTATATAAAAAGTTTTTTGTAAGAATTGGAATAATCAGTTTTCTCGTTACCTTAGCGGTGTCACGAAGGAGTACAAAGTAAATTTAACCGCTTACAAGAAATTTATCCATTTATTTATTAGACAACCATCATTTGACATTTATAAAATAGTGTAAATAATATGCCAATAAAGAATAATGCAGCTGCTTTTTTAATATACAGTTACTTTCCAGTTCGGTGACGCACCGAGCCCCATAAACTTGACATTTATCTATGAATATGTCTATTTTCTGCAGCATAGATAATTGATAACGAACTAATTATCTTAATAAAACACTGCACTAAGTAACATGATTATCGGTGCATTGATCTTCACGCATTGTGAATAACCTGTAATGCTCGTCACAACAGAATGTAATACAGAGTAGAACAATGAACAGAACTGATTACGAAAACAAAAAGGTTCACGACTGTTTGTAGTAAAGCCAAACTTGTACAGTCATTTTCACTAATTGGTTGGGTCAGGTTCCGTCAACATTTTACTCGCTCTTTCTGCTGTGTGAAATTTTGTGTTTTTGTACATTAATGGATGGCAAACAACATTTGGGAGAGTGTTACTTTTTAGAAGGCCATCGTTTCATCTTGCAACATATTTGTGAACGTAAATATGGTGCTAATGGAATAGGGATCTGTGGAAAATTCAGTGAAAAAAGGAAACCATTAAAAATAATCAAAGAATAGTGTAAGAACAACGTAAAATGAATGCTTTCCTGGTGGTGTACTTATGCATTTTGGAATGGATTAGAAATCCATACTTATTGATTAGAGTGTACTACAGATAAGAACTATAAACATCGATGGAAATGAATGAGTACTATTGGCAGTATTGCATTTACTGATTGCCATCAATTGATCAATACCAAATATATTAAGGTGCGTATCCGCTTGATTCAATTTGTATTGTGTCATTTCCTATCCATTGCTGTGCTTGCTTTAAACCTAAATGGAAACCTTATTTATAAGAATCAATGAATTACCCGACGTTTGCCTAATTCATACTGGTAGCGAAAGTACTGCAGGCAACGAATAAATATTAGGCGAAAGCGTGCACAATGCAACGCAGTAAGTCCCCTTTTGGTAAAATAATAATCCCTTAGAGAGTTAATTATGGTAAAATATCGTTGATCGATGTACACGTCCACTTCAAATGTCAAAAATCAGGTTACATTTTCGTAACTAGATTTTATTTATTAGATTTGGTCAACCTTTGTCAAATATAAATCTGAATTGGAGGAAATCAACTTAGACAACGGAATATATATAATATTGTGTTATGTTCCCAGATGGTCAAGATATTTCTGTAATAATACATGAAGATATTCATGAAGATAATCTTGAAATTGTTGCTGAACATAGATACAGATTGGTATCCAACCCAAAACCAACTAGATATTCCAAGAATACAAAGCTGGTGCAGGTTATTAATAAATCCCATCTCGTACAACAATCACTCACCAAAAGTTTTGTAAGTCCCAACCCCAAAATAAAGGGAATTTTTTTCCAGAAAGTGTCTGAAATGGCCAGAAATGCATTTTCCCAAATCTGTAGGCCGTGGGAATACCCTGTGCATGCATGCAACCGTCCAACATGTCTGTCAAATCTCTGTTCGCCTCTATAAGCTGGGCATTACCAGAATGCTCCAGCTTAAAAACGTTTTTGGTCTTTAAGGTTTCTGTTAAAATAGGTGTATTTCACAAACTTTGGATGATTATGACTTTTCCAGACAACTGGAAATGGGAACAATGTACCATGTGTGTATGAATTTTATTTGCTGTATGCTACATAGACCGTAAGTCAAAGTAAGTCAAATGCAGTAAGTAAAAGTGAAAGGTACCCGATACAGAGCTCGGATACTACATCGGTCCAGGCCAATGCACGTTTATGGCTTCGCGATGTTTAGATTGTAGATAATAAATTTGCTTTTTCAGCAGAATCATTATAAATAATTGATTTAAAGCTATGACTTTCATAAAGAGAATCTCCGTGTTAATCAAGGAAATAGCCTGGAGTAAATCTGCATACACTACCTAATTTTCAGGGACACATTGTGAACATAGCGTGTAGATGGACCAACAAGGATATATGAAGATTACAATGCTAATGTCCCTGTTGTATGCATACATCTTACGGCAGTTAATTTCTTATGACATCGCATGTCACACTGAAGCTGAAACAGGTCACGAGGGAATGTAGATTCATTTGTATATTTGGATCTGTGACGTGGAAATTAATGTCATATTCCACAGTGAATTGTCTTAGTAACATGCACACGACAACGAATCAACCCTTCAATCTGAGATGAATAGATTTATATATAATCTAGTCATCTGAATATAATTTGGCAACGGATAAGTAGGCCAACATAAAACTGTAGCTTTACTATCACCTTTACTACACAGAGAGCTACTATGCTCTTTATTTTTTATCAATCGAATAATTGCATGATGTTATGTCCAATGGTGTTACCGTATATCTATATGGTGACCTCATGATTAGACATAAAGCTAAAAGAGCCGAACTCTTGTAATAAAAAGGTAATTGGAACTATCCCATTGAATTAGACGAGGGTATTTCATGTGCGCGTTTAACACAAAAATTGCTAAAGGCACTCTCCCATATCAGTTGTTAAGACTTATATGGCACACAAAATAACAATTTGCTTTATGTGTACTGTCAATGAAGTTGTGTCCTCTGACATTTAAGATGCAGCTCGTCTCTTCATCTATTCTAGTTTTATGAAGCATTTAAGTCAGGTTGTTTACATATTAGAAGCCTATTTTCCAACTACGGGCAGACATTTAATTTACTTGATATTACATGAAAAATCCACTTTCCTAGATATCCCATATTTACGTAAGGTAAAAAAGGACATCATATTTATAAATGAATTAAGTAGAAGTCTGGTTGGAAAAGTCAGTCTCCAGTTTCACTTTGAATAAAATCACGGAAAGCTGAACATCAGAATTCTGGAAATTACGTTCTACAGATTTCACTTGCAGCTGCTTTCAAAGGAAGTTTTACCCAAAGAAGAGAATATGAATAAAACACAAACTCTATTCTCCCACAGTATTTTGTGTATTAACTTGAGACACTTTGACCTCTCGTGAAATCAGTACGGTGTTAGAGGCTGGCAAAATCAATAGTCATTGATTGGAATTGCAATAGATATGAGAAGAGCAAACATTGATTTGCATGTACTACCACTTAGACAGCTATAATAATTTGTCTTTCTGGCTTTGAGAACCTTTCGGTTAACATTCTCTTCTACAGTAGGCACACCCTTCTTTTTATGGAAATATTATGCAATCTAGATTGGAATTATTTTAACATTGTGATGTTTGATTTCTTCTGTAAATCACAGACATAAGGGAGATTTTACGAAAGTGATGCGGCTGTGATTGGCATTTTGTTTCATACAAAACAGAGTGAATACACCAAACATGCACATAAATTCTATCATGTAGCATGATGCACGTATAAGGTAATGAGATAGGTGACAGCTTTAATTGACTTGTAAATCTTCAACTGTCAATTAACTGGGGTCACTGATTATGAATTTGTACTAATGCTATTGGAGTTGGAATGACCTGCAGGTCACACCAACAGACATTGACTTCAAATCAATAATTTTGGGGAGCCTTTGCAAATTTGGTAATGGGTATGTAATGTGGTGAAAGGAGATGGTATCCAGTTTTCTGGTCGTAAAGGTAAAGAAAAGGACAGAAGGGCAGTCCTTACATCCATAACATGCCAGTGTTATTTTAGCTGAAAGGTGTTCTAGGTAACCTAAATTAGATAAATACCTATAGGCATACTTAGTCACTTACAGACTCATCCATAAATAGTGTTTGATTAAGGTAGATCTCTGAGGCAGCTACTCTGGCAGGGCTCACTAATGTACCTTTTCAACCGCGTAGGTTACCTGATGTAATTTTAAAAAAAGAAAAGCAGCTGTCACGGGTTTCTTTTGGTGATAGGTTCTTAAGTAAACTGCATTTGTTACACTTCCAACTGCAGTCAAAGTGTGGGCCCAATGAGTAGAAACGAAAGCAGAATACACAAGTTTGACGATGTTAAGATGTACTTATCTTTCACCTTTCCAAAATCATTCAGAAGAAATCCGTTTAAATAAATATTCATTAATTTTTGAAGGACGGTTTGTAAAGAGATTTATTTGCGAACCTAGACAACTTGACTCTACATTTCGGAGCACATATTTTATTTAGGCACTGTGCCACTGTATTTGCTTTATAGAACTGAAATTTTGAATGGGAACATTGCATGATATATCATGGCAAAAACTGCATCTAGCATCCTAATGATGGGAAATAAAGACCACCAGAACCAGCTTCCTTAATCAAATGTAATTGTAGCCACAACAGCTGCTGAAAATACCATGTAAAAATCTTACTGAACATGCACAACACAGTAATATTTCGTCGTAACATTTCACACCATGGGTATTTATATTCAGTAGCTGAGGGCAATATTTAATATCGTCATTAAGAGGGAATAAGTTGGTCTTTTATTTCTTTAAGACCAGAAGTTCTATTGGTAGGTTTACCTCCATGCTGGTAAAAACACAGATTGCAATTTCTTTAATTACTACAGTAGAACTTGTCTTGGGCAACACTGTACATTTCTTAAAGTGTCCTAAAATGTAGGGTGTCGCCCAAGACGGGGTCATTTAACCTAGTTTAAATAACGTTCTAAGCAGATAAAAGTTTCGTAAAAAGACATGATGTCATTCAAGACAGGTGTCGCTCAAGACAAGCTCAACTGTGTATCAAAAACTGTGTATATTCTGATTTAGACAAAACTATGGCCGACCCTAATAACTGTCTTCCTTCACACTATCATTTAAATCATTTGTGTAACGTTGAAGCTTTGTTTTGTCTCACGTGAAAGTATACAATCGTTGTCACCAATTGTATTTTAATGAAAGTGATATTCGACATTTACAGGACATCTTGCCGCAGTCAGTGACACTCCATTCAGTAAAATACAGGACTCACTCAGGAGAGAGCTAAGCGATCTTGCACATACAAAGCTGGTGTGAACAGGGCGTTAACTGGAACTTTACCAAAGGAATAATCTTGCATGCTATGGCCACTGTATGAACATAAGGTCACCATTAGATGATAACACGAAAACTGAAACATGAAAACGATGCACGTTAAGACTTTTACCCTACAGACTATTGGAAACTGTACTGGAAAAGCTTTATCAATGGAGTGATTGCATGCTTAGACCTTCTTAATATTGCTGTATAAAGTGACCTGGTAATAAGAGCTACGGCCAACGTTATCTTAATCTGGTAATCCAATGTAATTGTTGCCGTTCTCGTTGAACTAAATGAGGATATTTCATGTGCACAAATATAACTCATCATTACAGACTATGGCTTCGGGCTGATCACTGCGTTTAGACAAATATGACATAATGCCATACACAATGGCTGCCTCTTTGTTTATTATCACTACAAAAGGCTCACGTTGGTTTGACATTTAAGCGTACGATAATGAGCTCATCTCTTTTTATTGAGATACACGAAAAACCAATTCGTAAATCTTTTTGCCATTGTATCAGGTTCTCATTGTTCTTTTCTTCTGTTTAAACGTTTACATTGTGCAGACTTTGTCTGCCACACAGCAAGCTTATTTCTCTGGGACGGCAAACTACGTGACACTTGTGGATTGCAAAGAACAGGACTCAATTGTTTTCGTCGTTCCTAGGTATACAACGTTATTAAAGACAAAAAACTCACAAGTTAGTCAATTCCTTTTGAAGACTCTTAGAGTAGTAAGTAGGCAAATGATAAGATTAACATGTGTTAAATGATAGATTTTGAAGATTCAATTGTGGAATACTTTAAAACACATATTCAAGTGACATTTTGCAATTTTGTTGCAGTAAAACATACGGAGACTGTAGCTAATCAAACTGGGATCAATGTAGACTAACAACTTTCATTGAAAATAATTGAAAATAAGCTTCGCAGGCATTTGACCCCCCGGTAGAATCAGTACACAGCTAAATCTGCCAAGATCAATACCCATTGATTGGAAATGTAACAGATATGAGATATGAGAAAAACAAACATTGATTTGTACAAACGAGTACTACCGCTCAGGTACTGATGGATTCAAACAGTAAATGATGAATTAGCTATAAATGCATTTCTATGAACTTGTATCTCAGACCGAAGCATGCAAAATCCACCTTTCCGTTATGGTATAGCAGTGACGGAGCTATATCTTTCTGTGACCATTGTCAAATCATGAAATTCTATTCAGTTTTGGAACAATAGAACATCAAAAGCACAACATGGAACTCTTATGTTTTCTCTTTTGTTCTGTACATTCCGAAATTTGTAGGAATTTCTTGATTTGGTTTTGTTGCCAGTTGGGGAACAGCGAAAATAGATCTATTTCTGTGTTATATATTTTGAAGTGCTAGTGTACATAATGTAGCATGAATTTACAAGTAGGAAATGAGATACATGGTAGCTTTAATTTAGGCTCGTGAAGCTGTCAATTACTGTAAAGGTCACTGATTATGGAGGTGCTCATTCCAGAGGAATTATGGTGACTTTATCTTGGCATTGAAATATTCATTGATTTCACCAACTACATATT
The DNA here is from genome assembly GCA_038406195.1 of Haplosyllis anthogorgicola. Taxonomy (NCBI): domain Eukaryota; kingdom Metazoa; phylum Annelida; class Polychaeta; order Phyllodocida; family Syllidae; genus Haplosyllis; species Haplosyllis anthogorgicola. The sequence goes on from JBCAUI010547990.1 coordinate 7,983, forward strand.
CCTCAGTTAATCACCCGGAAATTGTATACATTAATGCTACTCCTGAACCAGTATATTATTCTACAACGGTCAGTGATAAAACGTAGCAAAACGAAACCGAAAAACAATTCAATTCTCATCACCGCAGGCTTTCCCTATGATGTGTATTTTAGGTGAAAGAGATAATAATGTTTATTAGCCTCAACAGACCCTGAATAAATGGAGCTGAGAATAATTGGCAAGAATGGTGGAATGCTCTGGGAAAATCTAAAACTAAACAGCTTCAATTATTCATACAATACACATAATGAATTTCAATAGCTTATTGAGCACACTCCCATTGAATTATGATGAAGCTGCTTTCCTGCCTAATGAATTTAATTTGAAAGCAGCTAATCAGGAAACATGACTGGCACACAATATGGAAAATCACAATCAATATTTATTTTATCATGTTTGGATTAATTACAATACCAAAGGTAAACGTTTACCATGTTGTGTATAATTAGACATTGTGATTTATCAATTTGCACATGTGAGATAACATTTCACATTGCAAACATCCAAATAATAGTGTTGGATAATGATCTTATGGGCAAGTGACCACGTATTTTAGTACTTGAATACCTTACAGGCAAAGTAAAGTAACGAAAATGCGTGAAGAGAGGGGCATAAATTTGTGCGTTGTAGTATCGCATCACCTTTTACGGAGTGTAGCTTGTATTTATTGCCCGTCAGGTGCTGCCACAAACCTCAGGCGAAGAAAAATTTCAGTTCAGCACACCATCACAAAAGTTTAGCTCTAAAATCGCGCTTTGTAAAATACACTTCATACCTTCTGAATATATTAATCACGTTTCGTTGAAGATCACACACCAAGAGTATTCGACATCAAAATATGCATGACACGAACACAATTCATAATGAATGTTAGATCAACATTCTCTGTTCCGTTCTCACTGAAAAGCCTGCGTATGTAGGGATTAGTCGTCTTTTTACTAGTCTGATGGGATTAATCATTTATACATATTGAATTAAATACTCATTTGTATAAAAAACAGTTTACATTTACATCTAACTGTCTAAACCTTTTGACATCTCAAATAAAAGGATAAATATAGTGTTAACATTAATACAGGGATTCCATTGTAAAACGAGAAATTATGCTAATTAAATATTAAAAGAGAAACTGAAATTTAAACATTTTGGTGCTGAAAGGTATCTGCCTTCCTTATTGGGCTTAAAACCCAAACAGACGAAGTTGAAATTTATAGAGTTTGCGAAATTCCCTCATCTTTTTATGTATTTCATCTAGTTATTTAAAATGTTTGACATGAAATGTCATGAATTGAAGCAGATTGAGTGTAATAATCGGAGGCACCAAAGGTCAACATATTCAAAGCCCTGGTATGAGTGGCGGAGTGCTCTTATCCAATTTCCATAATTGAGCAGATCAGGTTTTGCCACTGATTTCTTTTACACCACGCCAACTGTGTGAATTTGATTTGTGGCCCTGCTTGGTAAAGAGAGAGTTTCGGGAAGTCAAGCTCAAATATTTTGTTTTCATTTTCTAACGTGAAGGATGCGGTTATTTTAAATGAATCAGTTTTGTTGGTACTTGGCACAAGGTCCTTTTTCACAAATAAAGTGTTGCATTATGAATGAAACATAAAATTAAGCGGCTTATGGAACTGAGTTCTCTGTTATTTAAAATGTATTATTATTTTATTCTGATGGAATCATTGGCAAAATCAAACTGTTAGTGATGACTACAATGGCACAACCTAAATTGCCATTGTTTCAATTCAGAATACCACATTCTTCTTGTGATCAGTGGAACAAATGGACATAAGTAGTACTCCAAAGTACTAAGGACACAATGATTTTTAACTCGTATAGCCCCTTTTAAACTTATCCACATCGAACACAGCTTATCGGTTCTCAGTAGCAGGATTTATCACTGCAAATACTGCCACTACTTGTAAAGTCCTTAAGCTCCCTCTTGGAGGCATTTTCCTCATTTGCCTAGTTTTCATTTCCATGCTAAAGAGACCCCAGAGCTTTTATTGATTCGAATATTATATAGACAGTATACATTTACTCGGAAATCTGCCTTTATCAGACATGAGAGCTGCTAGAGAATATCCTTCTGTGTGCAGCCTGTGATCAGGTGTGTTCAATAACGAATCATTCGGAAGAACCTTTTGCCTCTGTAAGTGATTCACATGCACAGCAATCAAACATAGAACATCGTATTGTCAGGGTTTAGCCACTAACAGGATCGTTACAATGAATTGTGTACAACAAGAAATCATGAAAATGTATGCACGGTTTTTTAAGCCGCTCCCTAGCGGCTTCGTTCAACGAGTTGAGATTTGTGTGAAATGATGAAAACAAATGTGGAACTGACCCCTCCCCCCAATTTCAGCAGTCAGCTTTCTCCGAAAATGGGGGGGAAGGCAGTCAATTTTTGTCTGAAAATGTGGGGGGGGGTTAGTCAACTTTTGTCCGAAAATGGGTGGGTTGTTCAGTCAACTTTTGTC
>JBCAUI010548001.1:0-10503 GCA_038406195.1 Haplosyllis anthogorgicola
CCAACTGTGTCACCTTTTAGAAGAAGGTAACCGTAAGCAAGTTTATTAAATCATGAAAGATTTCGACATCATTGCCTATGCAATGACAACAATTAAAATTCAAAGGTTTAATTTCTTTGCATTCATTTTCAACAAATAGAGTTCGATGGACTAGAAGATGAATTAACTTGTTATCCATGTACTTGGTGTAGTCCATTGCATAAAATAACTTGCATTCTCGACAACTAGAGACTGCAGAAACGTCAAATTTTCTGTAAGAAAAAAGTTTGTTTACAACAGGAATGTGTTGCCGGATGTGTTGCCGTCTACACGTTGTGACAACTAATTTGATTGGACAGTAAATTCAGGTCCTTGAAACGTGGGATCGAAAAGAAAACTGAAATCGACGGATAATTTTATTTTATTTTGCTTAATTGTCCATCGAAGAGAAACTAAGTGGTCGCGGCCGTGAAATCTCATGCACTGGAGTGACTTTGTATGATTGCAAAGCAAAACCATTGGACCATTGCAATCATAAAAATGACATCAATCACATTTTCTTTTCAATGGGTCTAGATTTGCTACCCTGATTCCGGGCGCACCTGTTTACGCCAGATGTCGCTGTAAACTATTTACATGTGACGTCACGGTTTCTGGGGAGATTTACAATATGGCGGCTGTTGTTGACACACTTTTTCGAGGTTTGCACAAAAAAAAAGTTTTTGTCCATTGATTATCCTATTATTTACATTAGACCCTATATTATTTAATGCTCCAAGATTATCTGAAACTCATGGTTTCATCTGTACACAGTGTCAATGGTAAAATATAATTTTATTGCCCAGTTTCCCCATGCCCATTGTTTTGTAAAAACTTTTAGATCTAGACTATTCCTTTTTCTAGGAAGATAGAAAGTGAAGTCTAGACCCTCGGGCAATAATTCGAGGAGAAACATCATGGAGGAAGAGCCGCAGGTCGGCAAAAAAGGTAGAATTTCTAACAAACGTTATTAAAAGCATGTTGTTTAATGTGTCGTCTACCAGTCAAACATGCTGCTAGAACTAGTGACCGACTTTCTAGTTTTTGTATGATCAAACGCCAATGGCGACTTGGGCACACATGGCTAGATTACAAAGTTTCCGATGTTACTAGATAATACCGTAGTTGTGACTAACAAATGCATTGCAAGGTAGAATATCCTAAAGAGTACACATTATTTCTGAATTGGAGAACACTTATTGCTTTGGTTTCAAAGGTAAAGGTGGAGGCAAGAAGAAAGGGAAGAAGAAGGGAGTACCTGTTCCTCCTCAAGCAGCTTCCAATGGTTTGTAATATTAAAATAAAACTTCTGCTGACTTGTTTGTTAGTTTTTTTCTCAATAACGTGAAAGTAAAAAATTCTTAGTAACCTGAGAAATGTGTCTTCTAATGAATAACAAGTTAAATGTTTTCGGTTAATGTAATGAAGATATCGGGTCTCAAGTCTGTACATGTACAGAGACACCGCCAGACCTAAATTTTTCTGGAGCACAATGCATCTCTGAAAACTTTCTGGTGTACAGAGATACAAATCTGTTAAAATTTCCCTAAATCTACTGTAAATTTAAAGAAATCAAAAAATTATTTGGTGTACTGTGTGCCATGTTCGTGGCGCCAGTGCATGTACCTCTATATCGGTATTACAGCTGCAGAAACCGAGCACGATGATGTTATGCCTGGTGCAGTGCCGGATGTGCCTCACGATAGCCCAGAGCCGCAGATGTATAACACAACACTCGGGGGAGACGGACGTACAATTCAAGCAGATCCACCAGGTATTGCAAGAATCAGTGTAAATATAAGGGATTTTGCAAAACATTTCACACTGAAAATAAACCAAAAACAATGAAGCCATTGGCTTTGATATTGTCAAGTTAACACTGAAACGTAAACTAGAGTTTTATTATACCATAAGATCCTAGTATAAAAAAGAGTGGCAAAACCTTTAGTGCAAATAACCAATTTAAATGCTGATAGTCTTTAATATTGAAGTGACAAAATAACTACTGTACGTTTTTACACAAAGTTGATACAACTAGTCCCAAGGAAGAAATGGCAATGCAGGAGTCCATGCCATTCCCTGCTGAAGTGGTGAATCTGCAGCCGCAGCAGGTGGAAGAACCTGCAATGGAAGAACCAAAAGAGGAGCCCACTGTCGAACCTGTGGAAGAAGTAGAGCCAACCGAAACAACAGTATGTTCAATCCATGTTGCTATGTAGTTCGCAAAAGATCATTTCCGTGTTTTTACGTGTACAATTACATACGGGTTAAGTAGAACTGAAACCTTAGACTTGGGAAAAGTAAATGTGCTTCGTAGAAATATTTTAGTAGCTGGTTACATTATATAAATAGGAGTTTGCTGATGAAGACTTTCCTACCGAAGTTGTTGTTGATAAAGATACAAATGATGTGACAACATCCAAAACCAGTGTCAAGCCTGAGGAGGTAGGTGGACACAAGTTTAAGTTTATTTATTTTGTATTACATTTTCATAACTTCAAGATATAAAGTAATGTAATGTCAGGAATACATTCGAGCTACATCTCATTCATATTGAGAAATTAAAGCCTTGTGATTTGTTATACCTCATAGTAAAAATGTTGCATAAAGAATATATTAATTATCAATTTGTAGAATTTAGATTATGAGAAACGGGAATTTGATGACTTGGACCCGAAGGATTACGGCATTGAATTTGATGAGGAAGACACAACATATGGTTTGTGTTTTTACACTTTTATTTTAAAATAGTAAAATATTTTGCAATGTGTTTGACATTTAGGGAAGAAATCCAATTACTCTGCAACATTTGGTAGAAAGCTTTTCTGCACATTCCCTTGTATATTTCTCATCATTACACGCAATCACAAACACATGCAATGTTAAATTTAATTGTAAATAAGTCTCAAGTGTACAATACATTTATAAAAGAAGTTATGTAAACAGAACCACCAGAGCGCGATAACGTTCTTCCGGATTTGTACCGATTGATGGACTCACTGGAGGATGGACACAGTGATCTGGAGTCACAGAATGATCCACCGTCACTGTTTACTCGTCCAGAACATGTGCCCAAATACAAGAAAATCACTGAACTTAAGATGGAAATTGAGGTAAATACAGTGTAGGCATAATATCAATGTAGAAAAACGTAAATGTAGAAAAAGCATTCATGCAGTTTCAAGGGTAAAATAATTTTAATTATGGTAGTTTTGAAAGCAAGGATTTTTCGAAATTGTTGAAGAACAGTTATTTCGTTTTATTTGCTATTGTGTGTACAAATCACCATAATTTTTCATGAATGTTCGTGTAACTTTTCAGGAGGATGAGATTGGACCATATGTGGATGACTTTGAAGAAGGAATAAAAGACGATGTATTGATGATAGGATCTATTGCATTGGAAGAAGTGCAGGTACCATAATTTTCACAAACATTGTAAAAACGTCACATTTGTAAGAACAATACATGTATTTGTTTTCGTAGCAGAGATGCACATGTGGGATTGCAGACTCACCAGACCAAGGTATAAATGGTATTGTGATGTCAGCCCTGTGCTGGATTGTAAAACTGTCCCGTTTGTAATCATCAATAGGCAAGGTGTAATCGAAGCATAACCCACACCATGGTGTAAGTTTTCAGCTGAGTTTCTCGACTGGGAAGTTAAACTGTCAGCTGTCATTGTTGGCTGAAGTATCAATATTAGCAGTATAATAAATTATAACAACTCTTGACATTCAGGAGGAAGAACATCGCCTTCGAGATGAACACATCGCTTACCAGGAGCAGGAAGCAGTTGCCGAACGACGCCGTAAGCAAGAGATCCTGATGCGAGAGGAGGAGGCGAAGAGGCGTGTGGCACGAAATCTGAAGGAAAAACGTCGGATAATTAAACGTAGAGAGGTAAGTTATCTGTATCTGTTTTTACGTTATAAAGTCTTCCAGTAGTGTTGTAATGAACGCTTGTTACATTTAAACTTCCTTTTCAGTATGCTGAACTATGGGTTTCAAATGTCATTTATGCTAATTTACACAAACGGGAAGAATGAAATAGTTCATGGAGAAAGTTTGTATTTGAGGTCTTATTCTAAATTGTAATTTGATATTCCAATTAATTGCCAGATTATATTCTGAAATTCCACTTTCAAAATAGGATATTTTGCAACAAAAAGAGCGCTTAATAATGGACAGGCTGCACAAATCCTTCCGACGGTCTGAGAATCAGCTGATATCTGTGCTTGAAAAAAGAAAAGGAGAAATCAAGGTAATGCTTTGCTATTTTATTGTTATAAAAATCGTAAAGATTACCATATTATTTGTTCCCAGAAAAGATAACTAATTATTTTAAAAAAACAGTAATAAGTAGTTTCCTGTGAACTAAAATAAGCACTGCGAACAAATTATTTAGAAAAACAAAATAAAATAATTAAAAATAAGATTTGTGATGGTAAACAATTGACAAATAGAGAATTAGAGAATGATGAACATACTGCTGCAGATTCCATTTCAATGCCATTATATCCAAGTTATCAATGATTTTTAATTTGTTCAACAATAAATTGTCATTGCTAAAATTATTTGCAGACCATGTACGGTGACTTGACGGAGGCTGATGGACACTACGGGGGAAGTAAAGGACGCAGGTGGAAGGTTGACTGGGATCGCACACCTCAACCCATAGAAGTAAAACTGAAGTGCCTGAGGGGTGTAAAGGATAAATTACCAGGTACCACACAATGCAGCTTGAATTGTACAATTTTTGCAGCCTTTTAATTCACAACCTTTTATTTTTCAATGCATTGTTCCATTCCAAACAAGAAGAAGTGCAAATAATTTCAGCAATGTTTGATGTTAGAAAGTAATCAGGATGTCAATTATGTTTCTTTATGTTGGTGCATAAGCAAGGCATCTGAAATCAAATATAATTTAATAGAACAACTTACCGCATATTGCCGATTTGACGTGCACTCTCAAATTGATGCACACCCGCTTTTTCACCCCTTGCACCACTTTATAAAAAGTCATTTATGAACTTTTCACCCCAGGAACTTGTCGATGGTAGGTTGCGGATCATAATATTTATGCATGTTACATTGTTTTAAATGACCAAATAAGAAAGTTAACACATCTTAGGATACATGGAATAGATTTGGATGTCTTGAGGCACTTATATATTGTGTTGCATGATATGGAGGGGGGTCATCAATCATTAACAAGTTTCCCAAATAGAATTTACGTGATCTTAAATATAGCGCAGGGCAAAAAAGGTGTCATGCACATGCACGTCAAATCGGCAATATACGGTACTTCTGCTGGGGTGAAAATCTCTTCATTTCATCTCTTTAAAATTGTGTTTCAGGAGGGCAATATGTGTTGATGGTGTCCATGTATAATCGTCTTGGAGGTCACGTCATGAGATGGTCTAATCTGAAAGGTCAGCAGTGGGGAGGGACGACACTACCCATTGCTCACGATGGACACTTCTTTAATGCTGAAATAAAAGTGAGTACGCGTAAGACGGAAATGCACATCACTTCAACTTTTCTTTGAGCCTGCGTTGCTTGCAGTGTTGCCAATTTATTGGCATAAATCTAGTGTACTGATGTAGTGTACTGTTTTGCAGAAACTTGTCATTCCTTTTTGTGAAGGAGCCACCTCCTCCAATATCAACTCCCTGGGAAACATTCAGGTGACATGGCAACTGTATACAGTGCATCAACCTGGGGAAACACACCTCGTTTCTGCGCTTGCCTTTGTCTCACACTCCTCAATTCAATATCATTTCAGTTGGATCAGAATGTGTACACAGTTCTACCGTCTAAGCCAGGTGTTCGCCCCGGTATGGTTTTGGTCTTTGAGTTGTTCCTGTTAAGAGGAGAGGTCGTGGCAACTGACCGTGTGGTCGGCTGGGGTTGTTTCCCTATTGCTGACGACAAGTTTGATGTCGTGGAAGGAAAGTGAGTATCTTACAAACATTGATGGAAACATTTGTAATGTAAACTGGACAAGACAATAAATATTTTCTCAAAAAGTTGATATGCCAAATGAAGATCCACAGTATTTGACAGTGTTGTAGAACCAAAATTATTACTTTGGATTTACAAGTCAATTTACATTTAACAGTGAAATTAAAAGTGTTTTAGGAAGATATGGTATGTAATGTAACAAAGGGACAATTTATTTGCAGATATAAAGCGCCATTTTTGCGTGGCGAGATGGACCCAAGAATTGACAAACATGAGAAGATTGAGGAGCTGATGTCGTCAGACTTGGATCACTGGCTTTGTAATGTCTATTTCGAGATCGTGAAACTTCCCAGGTAATTCCATGCTTTAGTTATTTGTAAACGTTTAAGTGTCTCTCCATGGAAATGAATTTGATTTTATTAAATATTTGATTAAATTGTTTACGTGCAAATATTTCTGTTAAGATACTTGGCTGGCCAGAAGGAATATGAAGTTGAGTTGCAGTTTTCCTCGGGTATGCTGAGCTACCCAGACAGGGTACACACAGGTGGAGAGGAGTATCGTGATGGAGAGTACCCTGTACCTGGATCGTTACCTGATCTGCAGAGCAACTCAGAAAGCAGCCAACAGTGAGTGATTTCATTTAAAATATAAATTATTGTTCTTCAAATGTCTTCAAATATGGCCCACATTTTTGATGTTCAAAATTTTAAAATAACATGGAATATGCTGTAAATCTTTTTTTTAGTAAATTTTATTTTCAGTGACAAGCCTTTACTGTGACCATTTTAGGGCGACCGGTACTTTCATTTTAGACGGGAGATCTATTGCGTCCTTTAAACCACAGCCCTAGGCTGTAAAATCATAATCAAAGTATTTAATGGAAAAATGTGCAATAAACATTAACTCTTTTTGTGTAGTATGTCAGACGAACCAAGTATCACGATGACACAATTGATGAACAGTGGAACCAGTTCGACTGACAGTGTGGATGGAAAACCACGTTACAAGCCTTACAATGATGATGCTGATATCAAGAAGCAAAGAATAAGTTCAGCCAGCAGTGATGTAAGTGCGACTTCAAACAAAAATCACTATGCACCAAATATTGCAATGAATTTCTTTGTTGACCAATTGAGTCCAAGTCTCCTCCGTTCCATTTGCTTGATAAAAAGTTCGCGTAGTTTTAACACTTTGAATAGTTTTATATATTTGGCACTATCACCTTTTATAATTTTAATTTTACACAGTTTATGTAAGTGAACTTTGGACATACGTACTCCGTTGCTTGTGTGCCAACGTCTACTTGCTAGCATAGCTGGAATAAAGAACTGGCACTTTGATACCAATATTTGCTATTACAGTTCCAAACTACTTAAGTATATTTGCCATACGGTTTAGCGCTTTGAAGTAGAGCACTTCAAGGATTTAAATTGTAATTTATTTGGATGCTACTGTTTCAGATATCCCAGAGAAGCTTGCGCAGTGCTGGTTCACTGAGGCAGAGACGTCCAATGACAACGCTGGGATCTAGAGCAGTACACAAGGATAAAAAGGTACATGTAGAACCTGCTGTGTGGGGTCACCCTTACTGATAATGTAAATTGGCCCATAAATGAAAAGTGGTCTTACAAAACAGTGATGATTTTAATGATTTGTCTGTAAGAAAATATTAGCAAAAAGCTGCTATTGACAGTAAATGCCAGGTGATGATACAAAGCAGTGGCTTGTTAAAGCAGGTTTACTGTACATGTAACTGTAAAACTTACCGTAGCCAATCGTAAAAATATAACTCAAGAAATGGATAATTTTTGTCGTAAAATTTGTATTCTATGAAAACCTTCATTGCAAATTTTGGTGAAAAAGGCCTCCCAATACAGATATCAAAGCATAAGCTTTAATGTGTATTTCATTATTTGATCTTTAACCTCCAGGTAACGATTGGTGACTCAGATTCGGATGATTATGACGAAGAAGACATTTACTTTGTGAAGAAAGACGATGGATTTTATCCGGTGAAGGGTAAACCTGGAATGTACTACAAGGTACATTTTACAAATACAAAAATAGAAAAAATCTTAACAATCATGTTGGTTTCTCTATCTACCCAAGTTCCTGAATGGGCAAGTTGATGCGATAAAGTGAATAATAGTTTACATATGAAACTAGTGATTCAATCTAATGCTATTGCTAAATGTTCAGGGAAAGAAAAGTACATGTACACTACAGATCTTAAGAATATTTGTTAACAAGCTTATTTATTCGCAGAAATACAACAACAACCCAGTCGATGAGTACCACCGCAAGTTATACACACTGATGCCGAAGACTCCACTGCTTACCACAAAGAAGCGAAAGAAACATCTGACTTACTTGGAACAACTCGAAGAGCACACTTTCAGTGTGAAGTAAGCTGTCTTGCATAATTACGGACAATAGTTGTGGGAATATTTGATTTTGTCACATAGTCACACAATATCATAACTACATGTCCATAAATATGAAGTAGTCTACATCACAAAAATGCCCGCTTAACTCAACACCTTTGGGGTAATGACTGAGGGATAACTTGCACAAGGTTGGATGAGTTTTCAGATAGGTTCTTGGCTGAAAGTTAAAAGTGTAAACCACTGTTGAGCTACAGTTGTGTGAAATTAGTGGCACATCAAAGAATAAATTAGCTTTTAATTTTTATGGATCTTTATTTGCGTCTTGCAGGGTACCATTTTCAGACAAGGGCCACCTTCCTTCACAAGGCATGGAAAAGATCAACTATGTGAGGCGACAAATGATGGCAGAACTTGGTCTTTCACAATGGAGGAGCAGAGAATTCTGGGGAATGATAATTATGTTTGTACTCATATTTTTCATGAGGATGTACCTCCACTATGTTGGACAATGGCTTTTCCTGCAGGGACAAGTTATACCAATTACCAAGTAAGAATCGGCTCGATTGAACTGATTGACCCCTACACTGTTTACTTATGATTCCTCAACAAACCTTCGCAAATGTCACTGACGACAGTCTGGAAGAACTGCAGTAATGAAATGACCTTAATGCACACTTCCATCACAATGTCTTCATTGTTAGACCATTTAAAAACCTCACGTCTTAAATGTCTATCGAATGAAAAGCTGACCATCACATCCATCCCAGTTACAGGTGGATGAGGTAGGAGGGGGTTGGTGGGTGATGTGGGATGAAATATGATTCTTAATTCAGTCAATTATTCTATGCCAATTACATCAAATTACCCCGCGGGAAACTGTGTAGTGTAAGCAATATCAAACTCTGTATATTCCAGTTTTGATTTTCTACCATACACCGTGGATTTGTTGTATCAACCAACGTTACTGGACACTGTGCAAGAGGCATTCGTAGTTCTGATTGGACCTTTCATCAACATCGGCTTCTTCATCATTCTTGTTATTCTTTCCTGGATAATGCAGCTGGTAAGAAAATAAAATGTTGGGAAATAATTCCATAATTACAGAGGACACAGGCCATTTTAAGCCCAATAGCAGAAATATTTGTCGTATGATTGGTCACACTGTTTGCATCAAAATTCACCTGCACGAAGTGGCATGAGTGTCGCGCCTGAATTTAAAAAAAATATGTACAGGCGTTAACAAGCAAACATTATTCCGTTAATACATACATAAAATGTAAGTATCCAATGAATGTGTTAAGTTACACTACAATGCAAGTTCAACAGTTTTATTCTGTCTGTTGTAGGTTGTTGGAATGTTTCCAGACATTGGATCAAAGTTTGTTGTTGTTTATGGAATAGAAGCCTTCCTGGACCCATTCTTGTTGATTGCATTCTCCTGGTAATATAAAAATTGCATTCAAATGCTTAATGCAAAAGCTGAATCAAATCGAGTTATCTGTATGTGTATCCTTGTCTGGTGTATTATGTTGGACAGTTACCGTAAAGTTACCATATCCTGTGTGGGATGAAGGTGAACTCTGTCACCTGAAGGTGATGGCTCACACCAAGGTTGGGCAACTTCTTTGCAGAGGGGTACAATTGCAAATCACCATAAAAAAACAATGAATCTTAAGGGCAGTATATCCAGTGTTGACACCTGTCAGGGAAAAGTCTGGGAATTTTCATCAACTTTAAAAGTGGCAACTTTGAGTGATTTCATTAAACCGTCTTCAAAACCTTTACATTGCTGTTCTTGCAGAGATTCTATGACGGTGGAGGCAACAAACCGGTTGCGGATTTTACAAAGCTTTACTGGCATTTCGACAACACACAGGGATCCGGTATTGCTGGGATCTTTATCACGTTGTTCCTCTACGTTTTCACCTGCTTTGCGTCCGGAGCCATTCTTTACATGTACTTCTTAAGGTAAGAGTATTTTTTGTAACATAAGGATTGTTTATTTATTTATTTAATTATATTTTGTTTTTGTTTTTTGAGATGAAGAGTAGTAGTAATGTCGACTAGCATCAATCGGTACGTGAGGCGGAGTGAATGCAAAGAGCAAGCGAAAGCTTAAAGCCATTTCTA
>JBCAUI010548012.1:0-10503 GCA_038406195.1 Haplosyllis anthogorgicola
TGGGTGAGCTGCACTGTCTGAATGTGGCAGATGAGCAGCAATGGTTTTTACTGTGTGCATCATTTGCTGCATCAAATCAATCAATATATATATATGTATTTAGGCAAGGAAACAAACAGCTGCAAGTTTCTTTACCAATTTATTTTCTTGGGATTACAAAGGCTGACCAGTTTAGAATAAGTTATCTGTTCTATCTTCATCAGAGCCAATGACAAATGTTGCTAGGATTGGCTATTTTATACTATAATTATAATTTATTCACATCTTTGTGCTTTTGTGCATAATTAATGAGTTTCCTTTGCTCATTGCTATGCGTTGCTAGGGTCAAAGATCAAGAGGTTAAAGGTTAAAAATTAATTATGTACACTTTCTATTGGGGCCTAAAATAATTATGAACATTGGTCAATGGCTTTGATTTCCATTTTAAATTATAATACAGTACTTTGTACTCCTGTCGGATACCGACGTGAGAAATCAAGGTACCGTTTAAACTCGAATGATTGAACCTTTGCATGAAGGGTAGTATTCGAATAGTAATAGAGAAACAATAGTGATTGCTTCCTGCATGTTTTCACCTGGTCCATTAGAAAGCACATCCCTGTGCTTGAGCTTTAAATGTCAGCAACCGATTTAAACTATGAATGCTCATGTTTGCTGATGAGGTCTATTGAAAGGGAAACTTCGTTATGAACAGGACCAAGTGGCTGGATCGAGCTAATGATTGTCCATACGTGATAAATGTCTGGCCTCATATCTAGGGAATTAAAAGGATGCTCTTTGACACAGCAGCAGCAACCACCTTAGTATTGATATTTGCCCATATGAGAGTCTGAGTCATTCTGTCTAATTGCGCTGCTTTGACGTGTGTTAGTTCCGCCGGTAGACGCTGCTGTTAAAGGGCGCTTTTTGTTGTCGGCGGGCTTTCTTTGATTTAAGCTGCTGCTGCTGCAGGCTGCTGTGACTAGTGAAGTTGCAATAGATGTCAGCACGTAATGTTTGCTATTGTTGTTCCCTTCTGCCTATTATCGTCCACCAGTGATTGGTTCTTTTGAGAGAGAGCAGCCATATTGAAGACAATTGTAGTAGGAAATATACGCTTTACCGCTTTATTTACACAAATGCGGGACAACCTGTAAAAATACTCGTTAAGCGCAATACTGGCATTTGGACAAAGTTACTTCTGTACGTGTACATTTAAATTGAAGGCCACAGATGCATTGGCCAGGAAGACATTTTTGAAGAGTAATTCCCAAAAGCTGTAACATGTTAAATAAATGACATGATGATTTGCTATTGATTTTGTGATGGTAAGTCCACTAATAACACCGTTTCATTGTTTGCAATTTAGGCCAAAAATAGCGTATGATCTATTTGAAAAATGATGTTTACTAATTTAGGCATAGCCGACTCAAATTTATTGTTGTGATCAATACTGATTATTATTGAATGCATACAAGTCAATAAGTAGATTTGGAAGGCATTTGGAATGACATTTAGCATCCTTTAGGATGTCTTGTAAACGGCTTAACGAAGGCTGAAGGGCAAAACATTGGATAAAATCCAAATTCGCGTCTTTAATTTGTGCACGGTCCATATAGCTGGTTTCCTCGAAAATTAAATTTAATCGAAACATTTTCTGTAAAATGTAGATATGATACTTTATTAAGTAGTGACACTGGATAGACATATAATATTTGCATACGACTGCAATAGGAATGCAAATATTAGAGTATTGTTTCTTAAAGGTCGAACAAGGTAACATTGTAAATACTGTGTATCCATTAAAGGAGTAACAACCTTAAATATGTGGGATTCGTTCTTGCAAAATTGCATCGAAGAACGTAAATCAGTGAAGGTGAATAAATTAAGTCGGTCTAATCCGGACAAATTCTGGGATGGATTTTACTTTCTGGTATTACAACGGCAATGTGAAAATTCATCTAATGTTCTCTAACGTATTATTCAGTACATGTACTGGATACTTTCAGGGTCCAGAGTTTCCAAAGTTTAAGTTGTCAGGAAGTAAACCAGCTGGTTGTGTTTATTTCCTGTTCCATACTTTTGGAGAAGATAGTACAATCAATGATATCCATGTTCAATGACAAGCTTTTAACAATCCTAGAAATATTTTTAAAAAAACCAATCTGACGTAGTTCTTTAGTCTTAAGTTTGACGTGCTGAGGCTGGTTGTACTTTTTGATTAAAGACATGAGAACATTGATTTTACCTTGAAGAGACAATTGTCTCTGATAAACTCCAGTTTAGCCATCAAGATACCAGCTGCAGAGAAAGTCACGTCCAGTGCCACATTTAAAGAAGTAATAACTCATCATGTCATGTAATTTTACTGAAATTGGTAACTGTAGAGTTTTTGGCGCATTTGGCATATATGCCAAAGAGCCTGTAGAATCATGAATTGTCCGTCGTCCGTCATCGTTGTTGTTGTTGTCGTTGTTGTCGTTGTTGTCGTCATCTGTGTGCAGTTACCCTGGCCACACTATTGATCGTAGAGACTTCATATTTTATACACATATGCACATATGTCCCCTCCATGCACAGCAAATATTATGTCACTGTGACATATATTCTTAAATTGGCAGCCATATTTGTTTTTTCTATGAACCTTACTCCTTGCCAAACAGTTGATGGTACAGACTTCATTTTTGGCAGGTTTATGCATCTATATACACTCTTTGTTGCATATGAAAATTATGTTGGTGCCACCTATATTTCAGGTTTAGCAGCCATATTTGCTATTTTCTCAAATAATTGTTTGAGAATTGATTTTATTTCTACTATCTCGGTATTTGTGTCCAAGTGACATTATATCCAGTATTCTTCTAAGTGGTTTTTAATAATGCCAAATGAGCCCAGGTCCATCAGGACCTATTTTTATCAATTGCAGATCTAAAATGGTAACATTGGATGATATTTATTCGGATCTTGGAAAAAGAAAGAAGTATTTCTGTGAGCGGTCACGTATAAAGCTGTCCTTACTTGTTATGCTTATGCTTTTACATGCTGAGATAATACTATGAACTAATCACACATGTTCACGTACGTGGACATGTATTCCAAATTATTAACTTTGATTGGCGACCCTTATCGTACCAGTTAAATTTTTTGTTTTGAGATTACCTCGGTGGTTTAACGATAATTAGATATAATCACAGAATAGTTGAAACTAAAATGACTACTATTAGAAACATATCTGTGCGATAATTGTGACATGCTTGTAAATATCATTCATATTTTGTAAAATGGAACGTCATTCATGAACATGTTTCATGAACATGAAATTTATATCAAAATCAATATTGTAATGCACATTTCATGTTCAGTTTTCGGTGCTTGCAGAAGTGTTATAGTGGGACGTTAATTTTACCTTCGTTTCAATGTCTGTGCCACAAATTACCAACACAAAATAGTCTTAAATTGAGCTTTGATTGAAATAGCGTACTTTAATGGAATATAAGTAGACTCGCTTTCAATTCGCATGTAATTTGAGTTGTTCCACTTTGAAGCTGTTTTAAGCCTTGTATAGGTTTGTTTGGAAATATAACTTAAAATACGTGTATACAGAATTTTTATTCATTATTTGGCACATTAATTTGAGCTTAAAGTCATCAAAGTTAACTGTGTTATAATGTTGCAACAGCTTGTTTCGAGCAGCATACAAAGTTTGTGAAATCAGCAAAACAACTTAATTAGAACTAAGTTACAGTTGACTGTCTGTTTGTACAGTAGTATTTTTCCATTGCAATTTGTGCTTCAGAGTAAAATCTTGCATGAAGCCATCAGCGTACTGCAGTCTACAATAATCTTGTTAGCCGTTGCGGTGATGCGTACCTTTTATAGCTGCATAATGTCGCGCAGTCTAGACACTTGAGAACTCTGGTTGAAAGGAGATGTGAAGCTGGCCAGATTTTTAAAGGCGACCAAGTGAGTCAGCACCAAAGTAGCTTGGTAGAAACTCACTAAGAAATTCAATAAAGTGAGTCGACCAATGATACAGACACCAAAGATATCAATAATTTTATCCCAAAGGAGAAAACATCAGTGGGTCATTTGTCTGACGCACGTTGGAAACGGACGATCTAAGTTATTAAGTGAGTGGATTGTTTTTAAGCGGCATCCACGGCAGTTTGGCGGACTGATTGAGAGGCGAGCATATAATTATGGACAGAACTTGAAATAATTCCTCTAATATAGACAGAAGACATTTTCTTGTGATAATGTGGTTTGTACGCCAAAGCACTTGTCCGTTGAAATCACAAACGTGCCTTCGATGTAAACCTTAAAAAAAAACCACAGAATTTTCTCGCGGTTGTTTCGGCCCATCCATCGCCCAGACATGCCATTGGACTTTGACAGATTTGAACAGTATGAGTAATGCACCGCTTCACATTCACATCGGAACGGGGTTTACAGATGACCGATGTTCAGCATCTAGTTAGATCTGTCTGTTGACTCAGTCTGGATTGCTTTATCACCCAAATGTGGATGTTCCTGGATTGCCAAGAGTGTAATGCATAACAGTGTAGGGAATGGTTCTGGATGGTTTATATGCTCTGTTTGACTTATTTTGACCACGATATTGAAATTAAGGATTACAGGAGGTGACTTCAGTCCACAGTTTTGTGACTTCATCATTGTCTATTCAGTTTATTCATGAACTCGGATGAGACATTTGAATGCGGATAAACATAAGAGTCAGTGTTTGTGCCGTTGTAAGCCACAGCTGATCACAATGGTAATCAAAGAAATAATATTTGGTTTGATCGCAACAGTAAAGTTAAGTCAGTGCTTTGCCTTCAGTAAAGTTTTCAAAAATATTTCCTGGCATTTAAACCTAGTACTTTGAAACTGATAATGTGTGGTTTATTGTAAACAAATTATTTCAACACATCAGTGAATCTTACGGTCACCATATTTGGATCTACAACGTAAAAGGATAACACTACAACTGATACTCTTCTAGATACAAAAACCCATATGCATGAGAAGAATCACATTTGTTGCTGATAACTGCAGATGATGTCAGTGGACAACTGGAACCGAAACAATTCGCCTGCCTACGCCAGTTGGGTCAAGTATGTTCAGTTGACTAACATATCTATGATTGATTAAAGTATTAAGGTTGATCCTTATTTATCTACCGTCTTATTGTGAAACGTACGTTTAATAGCAAGTGACAAATTACACAGATGTAATATTGATGGAGCCAGTGATGAATAAAATAAAAACCGTGTTTATTGTATTACCTGTGCAACACAGTTTCATTTGAAAGGCATCAAGTACATATATGGCGAGTGTGATCTTGTGACTGATCTTTTGTACATTACCAATAGTTTCATTAAATTATGTCATTGTCTAATGTTTTATGAGGTGTATCACAGGATGTCATGTTGTTTCATGATACATGGTATAAAATTATGTTTAAACGTGAAGGTAATTCAGATGTTACGAAAACGTACTTGTTCAAAGTGTTATAGATTTTAATCGCAACAAACAAACGAAAAACGACGTCTCTGACCATATGAATCCATTGTGAAGCATATAATATCAAACAGGTGACATATTAAGCGTGCAAACAAGATTCCTTTGAAACACTGTGAACATTACATTTCTACCAACCCGTATTTTATTACCACCGAAAATGTGTAGTTACACGTTTGTACCCTCCCACGTTTAGTTAAGTTGTTTTTGTTTTACTTTAAATTTAAAATTTACAGGTGACAAGTACATATGAACCAAGATGGATGACAACAGAAGGTAACATCGAAACTGGGATTATGTTCTAAAGTAGAACAAATAATATTTCACTAACAAAAATAGTTATAGCTTATATTAATCATAGTCAAAATAATCTCTTGAAGAAAAAAAAAACATAGTTAAGGTAGCAGCTTCTAGGTAAGCATACTAATTTTTCATGTACTAAACAAAGGCGGTAGGGATTCTCTTTTCATCTTATCAAGTATAGTTCTTAGTGTGTGATACTTGTATGTTTATTACCAGTACGTAGGTTGCAGCGGAAAACTTTAGTTCTTCTAACTGTACATGGCAACAAAACAAAACAAAAAAAACCACACACACACAAAAAAACCTCAAACATTTAACTGCAACGTATTACATTTAAAGGTGATTGATTCTTGGTCCTTAAATGTAATACTTATTGTTGAAGTGGATAACTAACTTGCAAACTGGTTTGAAATATCCGTGCATTCAAATTTTACACATCAGTGATTAAAAGTATATGTAAAATTTGCTGTCACATTTGACGACATGGAAAAAGGTAAAGATGAAAATTTGCATGGTACCATAGGAAATATGCGAATAATTAATAGTTTGCTTACAACTACGGCTCTATCGAAATCTTAATGGTGTATTTATATGGCTTTTCATTATATATTGATTTCAGCATCCATCAGCTGTCATTCCGTCACGTTGCAAAAGTACCGACAGTGACATATTTGACCAGCGTAAATTAGAACAAGTAAATTATTTATCATTTGTTCACACTTTTTGGAAGGCTTATTCAGGGTAGGGTCGACACAAACAAGTACTTTCGGATTAGTTTACGAATTAGGAAAATACATTTGTGTAGTTGGTGTTGTGGAATTGATAGTGGGATCTGTGACTTACCCGTCAATTAGGAATTTAGGATTACCAGCTTGACCAGGAATAAGCAAGAAGTATTAATATCGTGTAAACATGTGTTGGATGTGGAAATGCACATGATAAATTCATCTCCGATGACATACAGACAGCTTCAATATTTTGACCTATTCAAAGTTTATTGATGCTTAGAGTGAACACAAAGGTTACGAGCGGTGAAATATAGCTGTCATGAATTTATCTCAAATTGATAACCAATATTTTGAAAGTATTCACTTTAGATGCTGACTGGGGATGTTCTGAAATTGCAGTCACAGAATGTGAGGTCTGGGAAAGTGGCGAAAATACAAACGTTATCAGACGTGTGCACACGGACACACGCACGCACACCCATACACACAGAGAGATGTTGCTTAAAGTCTGCTGTACATAGGTGGTCACACATCTATCTGTTATTTACGTCATAGTGGTAAATATCAACAGACGTACATCATGGCAGGGGTTAGAAATCTAAAGAAGATCCCAGGTGTGATGATAACATGCAGCTTTCAGTTACCATCCTCATCTATACCACCGTAGACTAAAATTATTGTGAAATTTAATTTTTGATATTTCTGCGAATGAACAAATCAATTTCACGTATAAAAATACCGTATAAAAATTTAAGGGACAAAGATAAATGAATATTTGCAGCGTATTGATTTATTCAAAACTAGCACGAGGCTCAAATGACAACTTTGCTGCGAGTTGAAAAGAACTGGGTAGGGATGCGAGATTTGTGAGGTATTTTTCCTGGGGATTTATTTTGAAAGGTTTCGCTGATTATTCTGGGCAGAGTCACTGGTTTTGAAGTTGTTGTAGTTAGTTACAGAATATCAAGAAGAGGAAAGCAGGCCTCAGAGAAGAGAGCATATTGAAGTGATCGGCCAACAGAGTTTGGAATATAGATCAAGATCAGTTAGGAAACGTGTACTGATCATCTGCCGTGCTCTGCAGAAAGAATTTTAGACAGGTATAATAATTTTCAAATTGGATATATGCACATACATGTAATTAGAATTTTGTTTTGAAAGTTCCGTCCAAGAGTTTAGGGAGATACAGAAAGGGCGATTTTTTCCTTTCCGCATACTTATGCATTTCAAATATATGTTTCGCCGCCTTTCACGTACTCCACGAAGGTTGAAACTTTAAAGTTAATGGGGGACTTAACAAGTATCCATCACTTTGACATAAAAGGGCAAATAGTTTACGGAGTGCATTCCAGTTTCAGCAGCCATCATCGTGCACAGTCACGAAGCAAAATGATGTTGTGTTTATAGTTAAATGAATAATGGGATTTTACTGATATGAATAGATCATTTTATATCCAACTTGTGAGTATTGTCATGGTCGGTTTGTAGTCTTTATGCTTAACAAATATGAACTCAGCTGTCAGCATTTAGTGAACGGCGCGAGTTATATAAATTATCATTTAACCATGTGTGGCCGCGAATGACACCAAGCTATTTATTGTATTTTATGGTGGTTTAGAGGTCGTAATGTCCAGTTGTAACAAAGCAATAAACTTGCAATTTGGGCTGACGCTACAGATTTGTTGGTTCTATTCCAAATTTAGATATTTGTTTCAGTCAAGTTCATCGTCGAACGAGAGCAGCTGGTGACTGAGCTTTTCCATAAACTAGTGGATAATTTATTATTAAATAAGACTGTTGTATCCTTGAATAGATAATTACGTAATATCACAAATTGGTTCATTGTGTGGAAAATCTTTAGGATCAGGAAATAGATCTTGCTTATTTGGACCTGTAATTGTATTTTAGCGAAGGTCACAGTGACCTTTCCAGCAGGATGGAAAATTGGAATATCGTATCAAAATCGAAGTGAACACACAAACAGATGGATCATAACGTTTTTTATTGCCACATGTTTCAAGTCCGTGGTAATACTAAGCTTCTTAGTCACGATGATGTATTGATACACATGGATGTCATAACCTCGAAAAAGAATCAAAAACAAACACGAAATGATGTAGGCCTATTGACAGTGCATTTGAATACCCAAGTTACAATATGGGGATATTTTTCGAGATGAATTAAATGTTGCATGTATATCATAAACAGTAATCAAAAAGGATGCTATTTTCCGAATAGCCCAATATGTTGCTGCAGCATGGAGGATGAGGATGGTTGCCTAAAAAAGCAAAGCACCAAATCAATAAAAGTGTATCGACCACCACGAGCATATGACATGTGCTTGTCGTCGATTTGTCTGTCATTTGGTATAATGAGCATATCATCTTGTACATAACGAGCAGATGGTTGAATGAATAAATCAGAGTAATTTTTACTGAAATATTTCAGTTTTCTGATTAAAAATTAAGATAGTTTTGACGGCTAAAAGGATGCGAAGCTGGATATTTTTGGTGCCGGTTACCTCATGTGAGGTCTACCAGTAGCTGGCCTCAGGAATGACATCATCCACATGAATTATTTCTCAGCTTGATTTTCTTCAGGATTTGGCTAGAAAACGACTCATTTTAAGGGAAATGTGGTCCTTTAACACATTTAAATAAAACTTGTTTTTAAGGAATGTTACAGAGGATTACAACGTCGTGTTTACGTAACTAAAATTACTTGGATACACCTATTCTAGGAGACCACAATGCGAGAAAGGTAATTTGGTTTTCCTTTATTCATGCATATTCATTGGCAAATATGGAAGCAACAGCTTAATCATTGTTTGTGTTGAATATAAAACCTTATATTGTCTGGCTCATAGAGGCTCGTAGTTCGATGTTTTTATTGCGCTTGTGGGGGACTTCATGTGCCGATGCCAGGCATTCACGGTACAATTCTGTACGACCAATTACACCTCCCATATTTGGATACGTCGGAGAGCTAGTCGTGTGATATCATTCTTTTCCTGAAGTGTCATTTGTAAAGGTCATCTCATGCATTGAGTGTATGTGCTGCATCTTCATGCCGTTTTTGGTACAAAGAGTCTTGACATCGTTGTAGCAATACGTAAACCTTAGCAAAGCCAGCATAATGGAATGAAACATCTAGCACAGGAGAAGACAACAGAAGTAGATTCAGAAAACATGGAATAAATGAAAAATGTTTGAGGTCTTGCGTAAAAAGTCTTTATTGTACCGACAGTATCACATACGGAAGTGATAATAGGAAGATAGTAATAAGTGTTGATTATAGGAGTGTTAGTATCTGGATTATTAAGAATATATTTGTTGTGGCTTTTCTCACGATAAGACATCAAGCGGAAGGGTAAAGTGCGAGTTGTATTTACCTCAGTTCTTCGTCAGTATTTCGGCATTTGACAGTCACAACTAATATTTCATTTCATGGAATTACAAATCGAAATGGCGACAAAGACCATGAAAAATTACTACATGTACGTGATCAATGAACTTTATTTTAAGCTTCCAATCCATTTATACTGTTGATATTGTTCGTTATTGAAATGTGGTTTAACCGAAGTTGAAGCAGAGAATCCAAAAGTTCAATTTGGATTTAGAAAGTTTATGTTTCCACGACCGAGGCCATTCAACAGGATTGTAAAAGAAAGACGTTCGCAAAGGTTATATGGTGTGATATACCTTTTAAGACCATTTTCCCTCTAAGGCTATTTACTTTAGAGATAAGGCGGTCAGGAGCAGTGCGTTTGTTAACTCATTTTTAGTTTACCTATGTCATGGGGGTCAAAACTTTGTAACGTGGCTTCATTATGCGTGGTAGCAGATGGTCATTGACACTGAAATTAATGAAACAGCCGTGCGGCCGCGTGTCTATCAAATGCTCCCCCCATGTTTCCAAATCTGCTCATGTTACTCTCCGACCCATCTAAATTGTTTTCCTGCTATAGTTTAAA
>JBCAUI010548023.1:0-22843 GCA_038406195.1 Haplosyllis anthogorgicola
ATGGGACATAGGTGCATATGTGTATAAAATATGAAGTCTCTATGATCAATAGTGTGCTCAGGGTGACTGTGCACAGATGCCGATGATGACAACGACAATGACGACGACGGACGACGGACACTTCATGATTCTGTAGGCTCTTTGGCAATTGTGCCAAATGAGCCAAAAACATCAATAATCAATTGGGTATTCTTAAGGCATCTTAAAAAAAAAAAAAAAAAGATTCCTGGAATAATTATTGAACGAATATGCTAACTGAATTTTATTTTCTAAACCGAATACTGTCAAGGCAGATTGATGCGAAAAAATAAGTGAAAACCGAATGTCAACTCTACTAGACAGGAAAGCGAATCTAACCAACTTCACATTGAATCAATACTAACTGCAGGGATATTTAATCAACAAACTTAGACAGCTTCTGGATATAATGTCTACCTGTCAAGGGAAATGAGGAGCATAGATTGCGAAAATAAATGCCTTACCTAAATACTGTAAAATTAGATCCGATGAAGGTCGATAATATTATTTTACAGATATGTCAGAGTCGAGCCAATTCTTTCACTTGGTGGTTTACTTGCCAATAACCACATACTTTAATCTTTACACCCTATTCAAATGCAAATTATTCATTGCAATAGACGTTAAATAAACATAACTGTAGGATAGAATATTACAGTATGCATAATACACTAATTCGAGAACGTAAAATTTTGTGCGTTATCACACCAAGGTGCAAAATTGGTATCGGCAAATGCTGAGAATTGAGCGCACCGGCCTGGTGAGAGATGTACGTTGCCCCTCTTCTAATCACCTCAAGGTGATGGCTCACACCAAGGTTGGGTGAGTTCTCTGCTGGGGTTAAAGCTCGTAAACCACCTTGAACGTATAGTACTAAGTGCAAGATCTATAATGTTAATTTAGCGATTGTATGCTGAAGTACTGTACTATACCATAGTCCAGGGAATATCTGACGGCCAACAAGCCAAATGTAAACTTTATTTCCTCCCGATTCAATTCGCAACACATGCATGTTCACATTTAAATCCTATATTACGACACACCCTTGTAGCCAAAGATGGCGTACTTGTGATTTTACTTATCATTTTCAAAACAGAAATTAAAACTAAGCCCAAAGAAAAAAAACTATTCAGATATATTTGGGCATGTCATATCACGAAAATGTAAATAATAAGGATGGAGATGATGGGGGAGGGGGTGTACACTTCCCCTGTCACCCCCCCCCCCCCACCCCAGATCCGCCTACACTCATCCAGATAGCTTCTATTATTTATTTATTTATTTATTTTTTGGAATGAACATCCACATTTACACGATGGACTTCTTTGATATATTCCTCACACACGTACTTGTTGTCATAAAACGACATGCGTCGTCTAAATTAAGTCCGGTAAAACTTCTCTCGACGTCGCCTTGAGCTTTACATTTGCCATCCAACGTGTAGCGAAGCAAAAATGTCGCTCAAAACAGGTGTCTATCAATGAGGCTGTTCGATTTACAACTCTGGTGTGCTCTCTCTAGGGTGACGCACTGGTCCTCAAAACAAACACTTGGTGTTGAAACATTGTATTCTTGACTCACCACCATTTTGACAATTCACACCAGGTCCAATGGGTGGTGTATGAAAGGTGTATTCCCAGTGTGATCTATTGACAAATTGAACAGCCAGTGCATAATCTTACACCCTTGGTGCACACCAGAGTTGTAAATCGAACAGCCCCATGCATTGGTGTATTGCTTTGTAAAGCAAAGCCATTGTGGGTTAATTTATGTCGTTGTCAAGACGTATTATTCAGCCTTAAAGCGGCTCTGTATCTGGGAAGCCCTCTGGATATGGAATCCTAAATTCCATGTCATTACCTCTCAAACAAAGCAACTTCAGCAACGAGATAAACAGGATAACCTTTAACAAGTGGAAGTTTCACTAAGCTCCAGTCATGTATATTTGTATGAATATACTATGTATATACATCATAGTTATTTTATCCACATTGTTGTTATTATCGTCTGAAAGGTCATCCGCCAGACAGCAGCAGTTAATGCACTTGTACCATGCCCTTAACCTTTCACTTTAGACGACCGTCCATGACAGGTGTTTGTTGAACCACAGGTTCATGATAAAAGACCTATGGTTAAAATAGATGTCAACTGACACCAAGAACCTTACCTATTTTGAGCGGCATCTTAATTGCTAAAGATTAAAATGTTCCAAAAGGTAGGTACAGTTGTCCCCGGATATATCGATATTTTTGGTGCGGGAAAATAGCATCGATATAAGCGAGATATCGATATAAGCAGAACATTTAACATGAGGGTCTATTAATTTGGTGCGGAAGAAAGGTATCGATATAAGCGGGATATCAATATAAGCGATATCGATATATCCGGGGAGGAGTGTATGCTCCACAGAACAGAGGTTGGTCGTGCAAAAGAAGTTTGGGCCCAAAGGAAGTTCCATTGTACTTGAGTACAGTCAAACCTGTTATGGACGGCCACATTTTGCGCGACAACCCCACCATCGACGACCACAATACCTTATATAAACTTTTACACAATTTGGACTTGTCTTCGAAGACCACCACCCCATAGACGACCACTTAGCCTTTAGAAAATTAGGTGGTCGCCCAAGACAAGTTTTACTGTAGCCGTTGAAAACGTAGACACAGCACATCATCAGGGCGCGACAGCGATCCAAGAACCAAGAATGGAAATGTGACTAACGGTTAAATTAGTTAAGATCAAATTTACATCAGCTGGTAAGTATATGCTATTAACGGGTATCTAATGACTATTCTCTTTGAATAACAAACCCAAATAGAATAGAAAGCTATCACGTATCTTTGTATATAACAAGATGAAATACGGATACTTTCAATACATTTATTCTGGCCGAACAAGAAGCTGGTTAGAATACAGTACCAGTTAAAATACCGTATTTACTCGAATAGAAACACCCGGTGCTAAGGCCAATTCTTTTAGGGAGCCACGTTTCAAAAATGCAAATGTCCAATAAATGTATATCATTGGTGCTGCTACCGAAGAAGTTAGCATGTGACAAGGTATAACTGTCAATTAATGTCCAAGTTGGATTTTTTTATTCCTTCCAAAAATACAAATAGATGGCATATTGTTACTCGTTATCTCATCACTGGCCTTGTAGGGTGCACCTTGACATTTGATTTCCAATTTCCTACTTTTACACACGACTAGAAAATTAAAAGTTTCATACTACAGTGCAGGAAAAGTTTCATTCAATCGTGTACATAATTACGTGCATGTATTGATATCAAAGCACCGGAAGAAAGTTTTCCAAACCAAAAAATTGTTCATAACATGAAAAAAGGTCCCTTTGTACGACATCAGTTTCAAAGTCAGGCAAAATTCATTTCCGTTGTGTCTTTTCTTTACATTTACAAGTTATAAATGTTGTCAACCTAAACAAGAACGTTTCTGCGGACATATATTGTCAAGACTTCTCGGGGATACGGGTATATAAATATGAATAGTCTTTGTAGCTTCGAAAATAACGTCAGACACCGACATTTACCTGACAATAACTCAGCGTGTCAGATATGTTGAATGTTTGTGCGATACCATACCGGATAAAATTTTAACGTCGTTTCGGAGCCTGGAAGACAGTTAATATTCAGCATTCATCTCCTTTATGTCTGAAACACTCACCATCAAATCTCCTAAATTTTCCTAAAGGCTTAATATCTTTATAGAAACAATCACTTACGTTTAGAGATAAATACAATCAGATGCGAGCTCAACTAAAACTATTGGCAACTAAAGACTCGAAGCTCGATTAATCATTTAAAGATGACCTTTTAAAAGGTAACCTTTTCGGAAGGTTTCAGTTTCAAGAAAATAATTATCACCTTTGAAGATTTAAAATGGAAAATCTCGGAATAGTTCCTCACTTCCACTTTTGAGTTTTAACAGCACAAAGACCAAGCTGTCAGCTTGCGACCTTATATAACCGATACGACTTAATGCCTATATATGGAAGCCTTCTGTGTGGAGGCGGAAGCAAACTGCAGTAAAACGAGACATGGTTACCATGCCAACCCTGTAAGATATCTACGTTCATCCATGTCACTACCTACGTACAATCCAGATTTAGTGAGAGGCCATTCATCTGGATATGGATTGGCTCTTTTTTTTCTTTATCTTTTTATTTTTTATCTACGGAGTTTGCCTGAGCCCCAAGGACGTTTATTTTCGACAAAGGTCAGAAAATCATGTCACGCTTCATAAGCGGAAAGGAGAAAAATAGAAATTGTCAATGAGAATAAACCGATTAAATGTTGTTTCCGACTATTTCAGGTTCATTTCTACAGGAGAGATCACAAGCAGCGAACTTTAAAGTCCTCAAGTCGATTATTTTTTGCCAATACGTGGCCCCAACAGGTCAAAAACATTATTATATTGGCTCTGAAGGTAGATTTTAAATTAAAAACAAACTTGGGCTTATCCTGTTTGTTATGGTTGGCCTACACTAACTACAGTAAGTTAAACTAAACTTGGTTCATTCTTGATAGACCGCTAATTTCGCCCCATTGTACATCAACTGCGGTTTACACTAAATTTCCCAACAAGGAACCCATCCGAGAACTCACCCAACCTTATATCCTTCAGATAAGCCATGTGGTGATGAGATCAGAAGTACACCTCTGTCCTTCCACATAGGTGGTACCAATTATTGGTGGTACCAATTTTACACCTTTGATCCCGTTGTGCTGAGCAACGGGATCAAACATCTTTGAATACAAATGTCCATATTATAAAAATTGACTGAAGCTCATTCTGTCTAAAAGTAGCCAGGTTTGGGCTTTAAGCACTTGTAGGCCTGTTAACTCATGCAACTGACGCATTTTGTAACAAGAAATCCGATTAACATGTCGTTCCAGGAAATCGGAGCTTCAGTTGTCCCCAGCACCTGCGATGAATTAAAAATAATATGGCTGACAAATATAAAGTTTAGGTCACAGCGACCTAATTTTGTCTAAATTTTACATCAGGTATGGGTAGATTTGCATCCCATATGAGGTCTCTGAACTGAATTGAACTGAATTCTCTTTTTCCTTGCATTTTCATTTGTTGGCATGATACAAGCCACGTCTTTATTATCAATTAAGTACTCTCTATTCATGGTAAAAGTGCAGACAACTCTGACGACAAACAGACGAATGACAACGACGACGGTGAAATCATTATTTCGGTATTTATGCCAAATGAGCCAGTAAGCCTTTTAACCGCATTAGTAACCGGAGAGGAATCACCATTAGGCCTGATACTTTTTAAATTCGTTGTACAAGTAATTCCGGTTAGCTCGAAAACGGATAACTTGAACTTCGTGTTAACTTGGAACCTTTTAAAAAGTCCCATCAACAGATTTTCTATTGTAAAATTAACGTTTAATCCGAATTTCTCCTAAACTCCATCATTTTGGAATCACCCTTGTGGGTTCGAGCTAAGGGGGATGGCCTGTATTATGTTATGTTTTACTGCAAATGGCGATCTGAACACTCCCAAACCCATTAAATAAAATAAAGAATAATCTGAATGTAGAGATTGATGAAATCGCCACAATATTTTTGACACCATTGTTTGACGAGGCAATGGAAAATTTGGATTTTCTGATATTTGGCCTCTAATTCGTTTTTTTCCGAATTCCTGACTTTTCAGAGCGGCGTGAAACGTAATCCAACTAATAAAGTGTGGCCTAATGGTGCCAATACAAGTGCGATGAGGCTACCGGGCTAATTAACGTGTTTACATCCAGATTAACCGTCCAGTCCGTCATTCCCAGAAAAACAATGTCGCAGTTATCTCGTCTTTCTGTACTTAAATTTAATGATCTGTAAAATTTTGGACTCATTATATTATTTTTGCAATTACAGACGTACTTAAATAGATAGTCGCAGTATAATACTGATAATTTTGCTATTTTGGATGTGCTTAAATTCACGTACATTGATTCCACCCAGACTTTTCGTAAATATTATTAAAACCGATATTTTTTTTTAAAATTCATTCGTCCAAATTGTAAAATACACAAAGAACCCTTGTGTCCAACAAAAACCAATACTCGGTACAAAAATAACAAAAGGTACATTTGATAAAAGGAAAATAATGACCGGATTTTTTTTTTATTTTTCGTGGACAGCCAAAATTCTCAAGTGCTGCCATCTTACGGATAATTTTTCAACGTCATTATGTTTCCATTCACTTGTCTGAAAAACATTAAACTTCAAAATTTTCTGCGAATTTTAAAATATTTTATTGGAGAATAAATAACTTTTAAAGTTATACAATCATTAACATTTCATTTCGTTTAAAATTATAGCAAGTTGATTTTTTCCTCCCCGTTTTTCCCTTCATAAATTCAGTTAGTTTCTCACCTTCGAAACCAGTGAAAATTTACTATTACCCTTGCTATAAAATACTGTAATAAAATTTGCCTATGATGGCAATGAATATAGGCATTTGGAAATAACCGGTTTTCTAAATTATTTTCAAAAATGTTTTTCAAACAATTTGTAACAAATAATTTAGTCATGCACAATAATATTTTTCTCGTTTAGTTTCATGACATGGATACGATTTTTTTCTGCTAAAATTTTATCACATATATGTAGTCTTTCTTTCAAATTTCAGGACAAGAAGTATGTTTCAATCAATAGCCCATTCTTTACATTTCAAATTGTTACCATAATACACAAGTTCGTACGCATAAAGAGAAAGGTCTTATTTAAAGTTCTTTGGCTTGCGCCGAAACTTTGTTTTAAAACTTTTCTTTGTTCACGTCTTTCCCCTCCACTTTTATGTTTCTGCAGGCTTTGTTTTTCAAACATACCTGGATTAGTATGGTTTTAAAGAAACATTTTAAGTCTCTGACTATTCCGTGAAAGATCAAAATAATGTGCAAGTGCATCCACAAAATTTGGCTCTCCAAGCATGCACTTTATTTTTATCTCATTTCATACACCACAGAAATAAATTGAATTTCAGCCTGTAATACCTCTCGATTTTGACAAACCTGCTTTTAATAAGTACACAATTGTCTTTTTGTCAATTAACCGATTTGAACTGTGCAATGCTTTGCACGAAATACTCGTCCTCAGTTACAAATGCATCCAAACGAACCTTTCGGGCCCAACCACACCAAACTTTAGTATTTGCTTTAGTGTTGGAAAATGATTGGATCTCTAGAAAGTTTAATGCAATGAATGGCCACATTGAACGTTAAAGCTACCTTTAAAGCTTGATGTGGCCACTCCATTGAACTATTTAGGAACCCAATCATTCAAAGACAAAGTTAACGCTCGGTGACCCTTGCTGAAATGTTTCAGAGATACCTCTTTTATTATTAAAATGTTCGCAACCAGGTTCCATGAGAAGTGCGCTATAACCGGGTAAAGAACTACCAGTTAAGAAGTAAATTGGGGAAATAAGGTAGCCATTCGTTTAAAAACGGGAAATGGGGGCATCTCTGGTGCACAATTTATCATCATCACTGTGGTAAAAGCGGACTTGTGTTAAAGTAAATTACTTCTAACACAAAATCCTTGACAACAAAGTTAGTAAAATGTAAAAACTTTAAAGACTACCAGATAAGCTTCGCGCTACCATTCGATTGTCATAACGTCTCGAACCTTCAGGTTACGAATATATTTATGGCCACAGAAGTCAGTATTCACGTGTTCTGTATTCCTATTGTCGATAACACTTGCTTTTCTGCATCGTTGTGATGTGCACTGAATGTACTGTAGTATGGCGACTGTGACAACTGCTGCAAGAATTCTGTCAGGTACGCCTGCAAATATAAATACTGACTACCGTATTTATTCGAACACAAGCATCCTCTCTAATAAAAGCACCCCCCCCCCCCGTTTACGAAAGGAAATAAATTAAATACTTTTTACAAACTTGAACATTTATTGACACATTTTATCACATGCTGTCAATATGAAACTTTGTTTAATGTCCTGGAATCACTGGCTCATGATCAAAGTCCCATGTGAAATGGGTCCTTTGATTTATTTTAAAAGAAGCACCCCCTCAAAAATTGGTCTAAGCACCGGGTGCTTGTATTCGAATAAATACGGTATATGTTTCTGATATGCTGCAC
Source organism: Haplosyllis anthogorgicola (assembly GCA_038406195.1). Taxonomy (NCBI): domain Eukaryota; kingdom Metazoa; phylum Annelida; class Polychaeta; order Phyllodocida; family Syllidae; genus Haplosyllis; species Haplosyllis anthogorgicola. The sequence goes on from JBCAUI010548023.1 coordinate 8,156, forward strand.
AAGTACACATACATGTATACAAATATTCACTGGGTCAGTTAAGTTTGACTTGAGATCATAACACACAAGTGAGTAAGCACACCAGCGATAGATCCACCCTGTCTTTGCAACCCTTAGGCAGAGTCACAACTTACATTACCGGTGGCCCTTCAAAAATGGACCTCAGTTCACAAAAAATTACAATAGAATCTGTTTAGAATGGTACCCTAATTTTTCAGGGCAGATATGCCGTACAAACAGGTAAACTAAAGATGAACCATAAGGCTTTATTTTACAGTGACACTGCTATAAAAGGCAGTTATGCGTAAAAAAAGGTGCCGCTCAAAACAGGTTCTACTGTGCACAAAAACTATTGCACTTTTGAGCCGTACCTGTAGTTCTATTTGATTGACTGGATCGTTCGCTGCATCCGGATCTTCATCTTCGTCATCCACCGTATCAAATCCGTAATCCGCCGCCGGCGCAAACTGACTCAACAAATCCGACAGAAGTTTATTCTCCAACTGCTTCTGCGGATCATTACTTTCCGCATCTTCGTCTTCCCAATCATCCTGTAGTAGTAAATTATAGGAAATAATGGGACATACCAGCAACACAACCAACTGACAAATTCAAACACGTCTTAAAGCAAGTGCATGTACAGTTGAATCTGTCTTGAGCGGCATCTGTCTTGGGAGGCATTTTGCTATTTTACAGCAATTTTCCCTGACATGAATGCTTAATATTCATGTTCCTTTTATTTATCTTAAACAGCATTACTGCCTTTTACAGCATTCTGGTCATCCAATAGTCGGGCGCCACCCAAAGCAACAGGTTCTACTATGAGTTTCACCCTCCCACGAATGCCACTGTTTTATGTCACAACACCTAAAGTTAAAATGTTCGTATCGATTTGCATAATTCAACTGGGTTTAAATTGGCAACAGTGTGTACATAAGTCAGAAATTTATTCCTCCAGCGTACTTTACAACGCACGTACTCACCTCATCTTCATCATCATCACCCTTTGTGCTCCGTGTCGACATGTTACATTCAATTTGATTGGACAATTCGTTTATCAACAGTTTGTATATCTTGACTAGTACTGGAATAGACGTCCATTGTTCGGGAGCTACATAAAATAAACAAAATGTGACCAAATTTGCGATCAGAAATACACATCCTTAGACTGTGTTTTGGTCATCTTGTTCTACCTGCATCTGCCCATAAAGAATCAATGACAGTCCGATATATAAAAACCTTCAGACACAGGCACAGGTGACTAATGTACAGTGGAACTTTCTTTGGACGGATCTTCTTTTGTATGACCAACCTCTCTATCAGACTTAACGCAGATGTAACGCATTAAATTACACAGAAAATAACTCTCCTTTGCAAGACTACCACCTCATTAGCCACCACTTTTCTTCCCATACAACTTTTGATTCCCCTAAAGTGTCGTATAAGAGAGAGTGTTGCTTAAAACAGAAGTCACTTAAAGGAGGTATAACTGTATTATTGGTGACGTACTCAGCCATCACAATGTCAACTAATCCACAAAGTCATCTAACCTTTACGGGGGGCCATGGATAAAAGTTCAAATTATAAACAAGACAAAAGTGTGAAGAACTTGCCTTTGGTTGTTTTCGATCTGGTTCTCATACCACCGTCACCGTTACAGTGTATTTGATCACCTTTCACCTGAATCTCTTGCAGACGTGAATCATTATTCTGTATTGCATGTTGTAGTAGTTTTGCTAATGCCACACAGCTGTAAGGGAAGAAAGAATACATTGAAATTCGGCCGAAATATCCAGGAATATAATTTCAACCACAAATTCACGGCATTTTAACTACAATTTTATTGGCTTTCATGCATAATGTCTTTGCATTCTGTCCTGCTTGCATCAGCTCCTCTGCTATTTCTCCCCAAAATATTTACCATAGGGCTCCTTTTAAGATTCGCTTCACAATCTAAAGTTGTTTAAATGAACCATCAACTGACCTGACTTTACCCTCGTATGCACCATAAAATAAGTGTTGTTTGGAGCACCACTCCGTCAGCACAAATTCTAGCGCAGGTTTCCCAGTCGGGCCAGGAACACTAGATAAAAAATCTAACACAGCCTCCATCTGAGTGTGAACTAAGTGTGCGAAGACCATGACTAAACTCTGAAAAAATGGTAATAAAAAGATGTTTATTACTTAAATACACTACTCGCTGAAACATCAACGTATTTAATGAATGCTTGTCTTCAAGAATTTATATTTTGGTAGCAACACTGCTAAAATTTATCAGCTGTATTCTGATATCGAAGTGTTACTGTTTTGAAATATTTTGTCTGCGAGGTCCGTTTGGTGGGACATTTCTGCCAGACCAGCACCTCTCCGACTTTTCAAGCATTCACAAGCATACTCTGATGACAAGTTTTAAACTTTTAAAATCATGGGCTACATTTCAACACAAACACTTTCTCGTAAATTTTAGTTCCACTCACTTGAGTAACCGTTAAAGCTTCGGCTTGTTGCATTTTACTAAGTACTGCACGTAACATCAGATCGAGGTTCTCTCCCAGCTGAGACGCCATCTTTGATATAAGTATCGACACTAAGCGTCCCACAAATGTTGCTGTGTGCTCGGAAGTCTTTGGATCAAGAAGTTTGGAAATAATTTGTACAACATAATGAACACCATTGTTACCTGAAGAAAGACAAAACAGTTAAACATTCTTTTTGTGGCGAACAAAATTGTACAATTATATATAAAGTACATGTATATTAATTGACAGAATTGACAACATGTAACTTTTCCAAACAATGTTCGATGAGGTTACCGAAAGTTTTGACTCTGTTATTTACGCTCTGATGCTTTTTTGTCAGCCATTCTTGACTTTTAGGAGCGGTGGGAAATGTAATCCAATATAATAAAATCTGGTCTAAATCAACACGAAAACTTCACAATCCCAGAAAGAAATTACCTTGTCCATCCTGCCACTGACACACCTGGTCTAAAGAACATGAAACATAGGCACGTACACATTCGCCTCCATTCTGCAAAGAACGAAAAAGCTTGGCATTAATGTAATTCGATGTGTAGAACGTGAAACCGAGCAAGACAATACTACAGCTTTTGACTTCACATAGTGTCAGAAAATTTTGATTTGAAATTTTACCTGCAAAGATGAGTTATCGTCCGTGTTAAGAGTACACTGTACCGCAGCTGGGAATGCTTCATTCATGAGTGCCTCAGAAAGTGGCACTGGAGAGGATCTGACTAGAGTTTCTAATATGTCTAAAGCAACCTGCAATTTATAATAAAATGATGGTTAAGATTATGGCTGGAACAAATTATACTTACAAGTCATTTAAATAAATTAAATTGTCCACACATTACAAATTACAACTGTCCCTGAATAATTCAATCTCAGATAATCTGATAATTCGATCAAATTTTCTGATCCACTCACTGTCACCTGGCCCATAGGAACAGTGGAATGAAGACCCCATAAACAAATGCACGTGTTCTGTGATATAATGTCATGCGGAAATAAAGTATTGCCGAAAGCGGACAGACCGTCTCAAAATATAGTAAAGGATGTACTCACTGCCTGAAGCCCCATCGGTACTTTATCTGCAGGTGACTGAAGTATAGAGATGAGCGTTGGTACGAGACGTGTCTGAAGCGGAACGATACAACCGGAGTTCTTGGACAGCTCCTTGAATATGTCTTGCACGATACTTATCACAAGCGGATCTGAACGGGAAAGTACATAAAGATTATACATAAAAATTATTTATTGCAGATTTTACTTCAGAATCAGAGTACACTTTAAAATTTTAGTCTAGAAAATTAAGGACGTATCGAAAAAAAGTAAAGCACTAATGGACATGAAAGAATTTATAGTAACTCGCTAAATAAACTGAAAAGACAAACCTCCACTGTACTTGAGGAAAATCGCTATGGCAAGAGGAGTTATTTTAGCTTCATATTGTGCTGTAAATTGTTCATCGACCTATCAAAGTTTAATGTTAAAACCATCTTACGTTTTGTTCGGTTGTTCCAACGAACTGGATTAAATATATTTCAGAACTTGTAGCTAAAACTTGTATAATAAGGTATTTATCACACAATCTGCCTTGAGATTGGAATTGACAAAAAAAATTTATTCGTAAGCTTGTTGTACGCTAAGTATAGCTCTGCCATTTTAGGAGCACATTTCAGTAGAATAAAATTGTTCTTATCCTTGATGACTTCAAGCCGAGATCGGCCACATCAATTTCATTTCCTGAAGTTATTATCCAAACTTACTGATATTAGTGAACAAACGGTTTCCAGACAAAGTGCCAATACTTCGGATGAGAACTGAGTGGAAACGGTTAACACTCCGTCCATCATTTGCTGTAGATACGGCCGCAGTAACTGTACATTATCCGTATCTACAAGAAATATCCTTAATCATTACTTTCAAGAGCCAGATGTTACCACCTTTCACTACCAATTACCTGAGCTTCAGATGTGCTGGATTACACGGATTACTACACTACATACCTTCATCTTGAGATAAATATCGTTGAATAAGAGAAATTGCCAGTTATTCAATATATCAGGTTACACAAACAGAATCCTTACTTAGATTTTGGCCATTCACCCACTTTGCGAAATATCACGTCATGTACGTTCAGTTAGGGATAATGCACATTCAAAACACGTTCTGGTGGCAGTGGTCAAAGTTTGCTATCTGGGACCAACGTATACCTACAGTAACTCTTACTGAGAAGGAATCCTTTTGAAATGATAGTTCACCAGCTTTGCGGCCAATCTTCCATTAAGACAATTTGGTCTTTTTCTGGTATTTTAGCCTATATTTATCTGTATGCCTGGAGTGCCTTTCCAATTTGAACGCCAATTTAAAGGTACCTCTTCAAAAGCAGTTACACTGTACCTCTCAGTGCCCGTTTCGGACTTGGTATGATTTGTCACTATGCCCGAGTCCAATTTGCTTTTAGTACTAGTGAATTCTTATTGCACAGTAAACGAAATTACAAATATTTAAATTTTTTACCTGTCAAATGGTCACAGAAACCACACACTGCCCTTACTGCTGATACTCTTACACAAGGTTGTTGTAAACCATCTAAACCTCGTATAGTTGCCTGCAGAAAGCTGAAATACAAATGATCCGAATAAGACAAAAAATAACGTATAGTAGATGCCTCCCATGGTAGGCATTACTCAAGGCAAGCACTATCGTACACACCACCATTAATAATTTAATATTACATGTATTTACTAAAGTTGACCTCATTTTAGGCGTAAATGTACAGTGGAATATATATTTACCTTTGGGTAAGTTCTTGTGACATCGCAGTTGCAAACCTGCTGGCCATCCATAAGCATCGACCAAGTAAAAACGGAGAAACTGAAAACAAAATACCCGGAACCTTGTCAAATTTCTGAATTATGCACAAGTACTAGAGTGTAAAGATTCTCTTTCACACAGCACAGCTGTTATTCCATCATTTTTTCCAAATACAAGTGACTTACCGGACATGTTTAAATCAGCTAGCACCACATTTGTTAGGAATCCATTTAGATCTAGTTGTATCTTATTCTCTTGAATACTTTCTACTATTAGTGTCCGCACGCTACCCACTGCAAACATTATACTCTCATGCACCTTCCACCTACACATAAATGCCAAGTATGATGTTCACTGAACATGATTTATAATAGTTATAAGATGTCTCAGACCACAAAATGTTTCACATTACTATAACTTCCTTTGAATTTAAATAATCTATTTAACTAGACATATTCAGCTTGAATGTAAATTTATGCAATGTATGCGTTTTGTCTTTATTTTTCATTCCGAGAGATACTGAGTTACAGGACTCCTATTTCCCTATTTTTACAAAGTGGTTTAGATGATATAAATGTACAGGACCCACTGGATGATTCCAGGTAAAGTAGAACCTGTTTTGTAAGGCTCACGGCGTTTGATGGCAGTTTGTTGTTAAACGAATCCTTATTATTTATACTATACCTGCTTTGAAGGGCATACTTGCCTTTTACGGCATTACAGTCTTAACAAGTAAAGGTACCGCTCAAAACAGGTTTTGATGCATGTTATTTGAAATCTATCAGTGTATCCCACAGTCACCTACCATTGTTGAGCACCTGCTGATTTGACTGCCTCAGCTTCCTGAAGATGGCGTTGCACTGCTGAACATATCGCGACAGACGTTTCCTTGTGAAACTCACTAGATAGTGACTGAAAGTAAAATATATAATGTACTAATAATGGAAAGAAAACAGTTGCACCAACTATTTCTGCCCTTGTGTAGCTTCGGAAGGTTCACATGGCATTTTTATGTTGTCTTAAAATTGGTTACTTTTTAAATAAGGTCTGGTGTTTAAAAGAATTGGTCCTCTGTGCTTGTGCTTTATTTGGACGGACCTTCCTTTGCACGACCAACCTCTCTGATTTGCAAGGCCATCAGACTTTAGAAAAAAACACATTAAATTACACAGAAAATAACCCTCCTTTGCATGACCACCACCCCATTGGAAAACACTTTTTTTGGGTGGTCGCTCAAAGGAAGGTCTACTGTGGCCGAACCAAGATAAGTTTTTGGAATTTTTTAATCGATTCGTGCTTTACAAAAGAAAAAGTTTAAGACACTACAATAATCCAAAATAATTACTATTTGAGCAGGATTCGAAGTTTCTTACCAGCAGTAAGTCTTGAGCGGATATTCTTACAGAGTAGGAAAACGTATCATCATCTTCGTCCTCTACAAACTGATCAGGGTTTGCAGACCACATCCTTTCCTGAAGATACACAGAAAATCCCATCAATGCAAAGTTTTTAATCTGGCCAACATTTAAATCCTTCAAATTCTATTATCAATTCTTTCAAATGGATTTGACATAATTTCGTACAAATGTGCTCACATGATTTTAGTGTTACAGTGGGTGACATGAGACAATCGCGATTTATCGATTGATTGAAAAATAAGTTGCAAGCAGAATGGACATTCATAGCAAGCTGCGGCATGGGTATGAATTACCTGTTCCTCTGTAATTTGCATATAATGTAAAACGTAATAAAGCAGTTGGTCCATCGTTTTCTTCACTGTACTTCGGAATTTTGCAGTTTCTATCAGACCATGTATAAATTCAAATACTCCATAAACTAGATTCTCGAAACCCAAAACCTCTCCTGCAAAAAACAATGGGAGAGATTTATGTCATTTTTATCTCATGAGACATGCAGGTACATGTACATGTAAATTACAAAAGGCAGATTAAGTGGACATTTTTAACAAAGGGCAGATTCCGTAAAAGCTTTGCTACAATTGGTAACGGCATTCGTCTATCAAAATTTATGAATAGCTTATCTTAAGACAGGCAAATAACGTAAAAATGAAACCAAACGATAAATGCAGTAATCATACATACGCTCACCTATTAAAAACACCAAATACATTACGTGAATACTAGCCAGAATCAAACATGCATTGTTGAACTTGAATTAAACTTTGCCCCTTCCTTAGATATTACTTCACAGTGAATTGAGGACATTGGACGCATATGTTTCTGATGAAAAAGTTGTGTACACGTGCATTACACCCTGTAGTCTCTTAGGACACGGTACGGAAATGTGTGCACACTGTTGCCAACTTGTTGGAATAACCCCAATCTAATCATGTGTGCAATGCAGAAACGTATCTGCATTTTAAACGTTTCCTTTTTAACTTTAGGGAAAACAATGTTTTTTGTAAGGCTATAATTATTCCTTTTAATTACAAGCTGAGTTAATATTTACAAAACTTACCATCAGAATCTACCGGATCGTCAGCGTCTTCCGTATTATTCACCACTGTGCGAACATAACTGAGAAAATGTCAAGGAAACATTCAGCTGTATTTGGATTATGTTTTCTAGCATTTTTGAATACAATTTTTAAATTTTTTCCTGGAATATTTGATAGAAGGGAAAATCGAATTTTCACCCATTTGAAGTCACTGGCCGTCCGGAAAAATAACCTATAAACTTAAGTCATTGTGCCGAACCCAAAATGCACTGTCGTTCGGCGTGTTAATACCTGTTCTGAGGTACACAAAGGATACATATCAGCACTCTGTGTGAGAGTGTTCCATACTGGAGGTAGTATCTGTCCTAACCACTGTGCCATGGTGCCTGGGAAATTCTTCACTAGAGTTGTTAATGCCTATAATGATTTTTTTGTGCGTGTGTTCTTTGTACACAATCAAGTACTCTAATTGAAAATCAATTAATCCATTAGGTTTTATGATAAAAAAGTTTGTCTGTACTCTTTAAGCGACCAACCTTCAAAACCTCCATCTTGAGACCACTGTCAGAGGTGGCCCCATCTGGAATCTGCATCGCTTGAACGAATGCTTCTGTGAATTGCGGTAAAACCGGGAAGAGTAATTGTTTTGCTACACCCTACAAAATTGGAAAAACAAAAATTGCAGCCAGAGATTGGAAATTCAAGGCCAATAACTTTAACTTTCTTACGTCGTCACCTGCGAGCAATCTAAGTGATTGAATATTTTACCCCGAACTTTAGACGATACAACATGTATTTCACCTGGCAATACAGATGAACGACTGGCTACTTCTTATCCCGTGATCCCACCCTCTACTGACAGAGCTATCTTTTCCGGTCAAAGACAGTCCCGGGTCATTATGGCAAAATATATTTAAACCCAACACGTTGAAAGAGCAAATATTATTCCAAAATATTTTGATATTGTGGAAAATTAAGTAACTGGTTCAGTTTACATTGGAAAATATTGTGTTATAATTACCTTTTGGAATTCATTCATTGTTGAAATAAGACCTGCACAGGTGTTGAATATATCTACGGCTCTACCTCGTGTTCGTATACTGTAAACCTGTAAAGTGAGTAAGAAATAAATTACATTGTCAAGATAATTTAAACTTTTAGATTATAATTATCTCACATGGATACTGAATGGAAGTTAAGGCATAATTACCTCTGCCTGAGTAAATATTTTGTACATCTCTGGTAAAATAACTGGTGCTACTTGTGGCATTTGTGTATCTGTTACTTCCCTGCAAAACTCTTAAAATGAAAAATACGAAAACAATAAGTAACATTCAATAAAGGACAAAATTTAAATAAATTCAATTAATAATAAAAGTTATCCATATGCACTAATGGCTTTGGTATCAAAAATAATCATTATTTTTTATTGGTATCAAAAAATAATCATGGCGGAATTAAATTACATGTACTGACAAACCTGTGAGAACTCTCATAGCACCATGCACAGCATCACTGTTGCCACTTGTCAATGCTTCCATTAAGATACCGAACAATTCAGGCCAAGCCTCAGGCCAATCCCAGTGTGCTATGGCTGACACAGCATACGCAACACTTGACCGCACTTTACTCATCGTTTCCTTGAGACCGACAGGCAGAGTCTGTCTAATTGAAGCCTTAGCCTAAAATGTAGAATGGGGGATTTGCACTAAAGTACAAATTTGCTTCTATTTTCATATCTGTATGCATCAAATCTTTTCTTTTTGTTAATAACAACTGCTGAACTGAGCCAGAAGATGGGTGTCCGTGAACTCTTTTTGGATCAACTGCTTTCAACTTCACCATTTGTTCAACAATGCGAAAATACATGCAATGAAATTGAAACAGTTTTGAATTGTGAACGATCATGATACAAATTCGCATTTGGTAGAGCTCACATAATTGGAAATACATAGCGCTGCAATTTCCACCAAAAAAAACCGCTTATGGTGGAGCCCGGCCAGCTTAACTGTTTCATTACTTATATACATTTATATACCATGGGATAGGCACATGAAAGCTGTAGTACACACAGGAGTTAGGTGGAAATAAATTCGGGTAGTAAATTCTGATTGAAAAACACTTGTCACGCACTGCATCACTAGTTTCTGGAGCCCGGAATTTTTCGGAATGTTGTGACCAATGTGCTTCAACATATTGTTTGAGTAGAACAGACGCCAGCTGACGAATCGCGAGAGCACCCTGAGGATCCACCGTCAGTTCTGCCAGATGTACTCCAAACTCTACAAATAATAAATTTAGATAATGATAAACTGGACCAGGCTGGGAGTTTACATCAGGAATCTAGTTTATGGTTTATTCCAACGGTCCTTTCCATTGCCCTACGTGCACACGAATACTACAAATGATTTAATGGCAACTAAATTCAACATATTAAATTGTGTGGATCGAAAGATGGGGCAATAGACCTTTTGACATGTGTTTGTATTTTTTAAGACATGTTCATTCAATGGACATTAGTTGACAGCTGTGTACAATCATGTTTACACATCTGTCAGGCCAATACGAACCTTCAGTTACTTCAAGGGCTTTAATCTGTTCTTCCCCTGCCGCTCTCACATCATGCATGGGAGATAAAATAGCCGTAAGGCTCTCAAAAAGTGCTTCTTTCAAGGATCGATTTCTCTCCATGTCTGCGGCCATCTTGGAAATAGCAGCCTCGCAGATTTGGCGCCAAATTTATTTCCAAACTTAATTTTTTTCATTCACTTGAGAGGCAATGGTAAATATAGAATTATTTTCATTAAATTTAAAACGTAATGTGGCATTTGCTTTTGATATTTACAAACTAAAAATAGTTTCTTTTTATTTGGCCAGCGAGCACCTGCCACGCTGGTTCCGGTTTAGTCCCAGAAACCTGACCTCAGAGACTGAATTGTTGCAGGCCGTTGAATCTTTTGTCATACAGCCGTGTAAAATTATCGGGTAACAAAATTGTTAGTGTTTTAAAAATCCAATGTTGAATCTCACTAAAAACAAAAAGAACTGTAAGGTATACATAAAATTATAAAGATCTGGGCGTCTAGGTCAAATTAATTATACTGTTGTGGTTGGAGGCTAATTCAGCTTGGAGGCTAGCGCGTCTTTTCTCTATTGGGTATTATTCTTTTCCACGACATGCTACAGAACAGACCTATACAAATCTCCAACATGAGAAATCAACCGGCAAAACACCGAGACATATTTTATCCTTTCATATCATTATGAGTTACTAGTGTATAATTATTAGAACCCACAAATTGCTTCATTGGTACCAGAAGTGGTTCATTTTTGTAGTTTTTGAAAGGCAACTTAGATATTTGTATGAAATTTGTTTATCATGTTTAACATGTTTATTTAATTTTTACATGTTCCTTGCATATCCTTTGCATATCTTTTCATGTTTGTCCCATTTATTATTGATGCTTAAATGTCTCATTGCTTAATTTATATGTAATTGCATGTTTGATGAATTAAATGTAATTTTCCCCATGTTTCATTAGATTTAACTAGGTAATACATACTTAGGTGAATTATTTTGAAACATCTTTTGCTAACAGTGTGCATAGTTACTGTTGAGTGGCTGTAACACATTTTCATCACATTTCATGGTGTTTCAACATATTATGTTACATTTCTCTGTAAATCATGTTGATGTCTTAACGTTGTATCGTGGTGTAACATAGTTGCATTTCATGGCATTTCATTGTTTTGTAATATTTCTTTGCATTACATTCAGTTTCACACCCAATTGCATGTATTTGAGATGTTATGAGTCATTGTATCACATATTTGGTGTGGCAACAAGTTACATACACTTTTAGTGACATTCGCATATTGTTTTTGGACTTTAGCGCAGATATTGGTGTTAATAGTTCAACAATTTCCTAATTTTGCCCCCCCGCCCCCCCATGATTGCTCATTACTCCCATTTGAGTAGTCATTTTTCATGATTATTCATTATGCCCACTCGAGTAGTCACCTATTGTCCTTTTAGCCTTTATTGCCCTTTCACTCCCTATTGCCCTTTCATCCCTTATTGTCTTATTGCCCATATTCCCTTATTGTTTAATTGCCTATAATCCCTTATTGCTCTTAGATGCATTATTGCTCTTAGATGCATGATGTCATATTGCCTGTAACCTTTATTGCCCTTTTTGATTACTCTTTATTACCTTATTGAGTGGTCAATTACTCCCTTCAGTCCCTTTGCCAAGAATTCCATATTGTCCCTTATTGCCCTTAGTCCCTTATTGCCTTTGATTATACTGCTATTGCCCTTATTCCCATATCACCCCTATTTCCCATTGCCTTTATTGTCCATTGCCAATTGCATCTTAGCCCTTTGCTTCCCTTAATCATTTCCATATTGTGTCCACATTATTTACCCATTGCCCCAGTGTACAATATACCCATTTCCTTATTGGTTGCCCTGTCCATTATCCCAAGTGATTGTAATTTATTGCAGTCATATCCATTACCCATTGGTATCATATTAACATCTAATGTGTAACTGGCTCAAATTGCATTAGTGAAGGAACAGCTACAGATATGTCTGACAATATACCAGAGATTAGATTTCCAAATAAAATGTTGGATGACAAGGTTATTAAAACTGACCTGATGTACCAAGTGGACAAGGTGACCAAATCAGTTGATTCACTAAAAAGAGGCATGACTACCTTAAGTCAATCCACGAAGGAGTCAGCTGAGTATTTCCAAAGAACCATTGATGCTGTATTAAAGTGTCATTGTGAAAACAAGAAGGCCATACAACATAAGATCCATCATTTGCCCATCTCAGATGATCAGTCCAATTCCAATCATTTGTCTGTGTCTCATGAACAGTCCAATTCCAATCATTTACCCACATTCCCCAATCAGTCAAATTCCCATTCCTATGAGTCATTCAGACCCAACAATTGTTCTTGCAACTCCCATCCTCAAGAATCACATAGTCCTGTTTCCTGTCCATGTGTTTCCTATCCATGTGTGACTACCCTTGACATATCCCAACTGAGTCAATCTGATATTCATCCAGACTCTAATGCACAAGACTTGCATCATCCCATTTCCCATCCATCTATACCAGTCTATATCAATGTCATTCATCACATTGTATCTATTCACTTGTGGATAACCAGCACAAGCCTGTAGTTCCTTCTGGTCATGGATCATTATCTGATGGAAGACCACTTCCCAATTATGACCTACCTAACAAAACTGATGGAAGGCAAGGATTTGATAAACATCAGTCTCATACCTTGGATGCTATCCATCATGTTCATCATGATGATAAATGTCAACATGATGCCAAATGTTTATGTATGCCTCAATGTAAACACCAAGATAATGAGGGTTATTTCTCAAGTAAAGATTACAATTCCAATGATCTTAGCCATTATTTACATTACCCTGCCATTGGTCACTATGATGGTTGTAAATGTGACTTAAGCATTATGCCCACATCTTCATGTATTAATTATCAATTGCAAGATAGATGTAACCACTGTTCCTATCACAAATTGAGTGTTAAGGTAAATTTCATTCAAATTCGGCAAGTGTGATGACTGATTGCCTTGACAAAAGTCATGGTCCATATTATTCTTTGAGACAGCTCATTGATACACATGATACACATTCCAGCAATCAGGATTCAAGAAATGATGAACACAATGGTTATCATTATCAAAGAGTTGTGATGAATCACAACAACCCTTCATTTCATGATCACAATGATGATGATCATTATGGTTGTAAAAACAATTTGATTAGCCATTACAGTAGACCTGACAAGCAACATTGTCAAGATCTCTATTTTGATGATGACCCTGAATGCATCAATTACTGTTATCCTTACACCAACTTTGACATTGGTGACAATATCTCTGAAATTTTATCCCCTGACCAATCTGACCTCAAACCCAAGATAGACCCTTGGTCCCAAATGCCCCCTTCCATATCTCTCATCCCTCATTTGTCATTGCCGGGTCCATCTCCTATCCACTCTCAGATTGATAACCAGGCATCTGGTACATTTCCCACTCTGGCCTTAGCTATGAGTTAAATCGTCAGTCCCATGATACATTGTTTCAGAATGAATCTGATAAGCCCAGCTGGAATGTCCCATTCTCTCATATGTTGTCTACACATTCTGAACACAACCATGAACCAATACCATTCCATATGATGTGGAATATGTTCATTTCCACAAACACCAGCTTAAATAGTTCTCCCTTACTTCATGTCCTCTTCCCTAGAACAAAATAGAATGTTCCCATTCATGACCATCACTCTTATGACAGAGGTCAAAGTTACAATAAAGGACATAGTTATGATAGAGGAAGAGATCATGATCACTTATTTAACTTTCATGGTGGATCTTCAAATAGATAAAAGATCTATTCTTGTGAAAGAGAGATTCCTCTGATATTGAATGCCATACATAATCCATAAACAAATCATTTCACTAAATTAATATTCCTTTAACCTTTAAACTTTAAATTCACAAATGTTCTGATGATTCATGATAATGCAATTCTATAATAATTGTCTAGAGGTAACTTTTGTTAGCATAACCTCCTGCCCTCTTTCCCACCGAATAACCAAGTGAAGTCTCTCATCAAACTAAGGACCTACGACTGGTCCATTCTGTTTACCCGTAGCCTTGGCAACCGCAGTAGTATAAAGGTCAACCCAGCCAGTAAGCTGCCAGTGCTTCCAGGAACACATGACCATGCACATGTACATATGTTCAGCACTCAATAAAACAGTCTAAGGCCATACCACTTGTGTCTTATTATTTCACCCTTAGACATGGTGGCAGCTAAGTGGATCTAGGCTTCTGGTAAGT
>JBCAUI010548024.1:0-10503 GCA_038406195.1 Haplosyllis anthogorgicola
ATATTGTGCAATTGTAGTAATCCTGCAGAGATTTGTGCATGCTGTGAGGAATTCTCCTTCATGGTGTCCCAAGATCTATCAGACTTTACAAGAGGACTCCCTTTGAGAAAATCAAAGGTTTTGCTTGCAGCAGTGATCAAGTGTAACAAAACTGAGAGAAAATGGAGTTCTTTCAGCTAACCTCAATAATCGTTCTGAGTAATCTGCTTTGGAAGATATTCTAGTCTTCATTCATGCATGTGCCCACAACTGCTTAAATCAGCGGCCCTGAAAACAATAGAAACCCACGCTGTGTTTCTGTTATCGTGAAAAGAACCGCGCAAGAAGCAACGGCTAATTTCTTGTAATCCTTAACTGTTGACAAGATGCATCAGAGAACCATGTCATTCGTGTTAAGCTAAATGGTTTGTTACAAAATAAGTAATATAACAACATGGAACAAGTTGCTGAATTGACACATGAAACGTGTGAGAGTGTGACGTTGCAGGTGCCTATCAACTCGTCATAACTTATCTGGGTCATCAATAATCATATAGAACATTGATTATGACAATTGTTATTATTGTAATTATTATAAACCAAACACATACTTGTCCAAATAATAGAAATAAATCTCTGTGTGGCTTTATTGACTGAATATGTAATGATTTTTTATATTCTGCTTGCATGTTGGACAAATCAATGTTGTCAGATGGGACCTGTCATTATTCCCCAATTATGGATAATGTCCTTGTAGCCCATAATGATACCGGTAAATAAAACATCGTCTTCTTTATTTAGAAAAGCGTGAATCTTGTAGTGGCCACCCATGTAATAAGTGTCAACTTTGATTTATTGACATGCTCATCAACGGGTGATTTAAAGTGTTCAAAATTTCATCTTTTTCAGTTTAAGAATTCCCCACGTGGTATGCTATTGATTCTGTAAAGGAAGCGAACAAAATAGTTCCTTTTAAAACTGTAGTGAACTGCACATGAATTATCGCATTTTAATGATGCCCATACATGTTCTGGTACATAGCAATGGAAAATTAAAGTACAAATTTCACCAGGCAAGTGACATGGCTTTGGTAGTTTAGGGATTAAATTCTGAAAAAGGACATGAACGATGTAAATAGGATGTTTGAAAGGGTCAAGTTCTTGAAAAGACACATAAGTTAATAGCCCAACATATATCTTTACTGAGAGAGGGGGCACCAGTGCAAAGTGGGCAAAGATTGATGATCTAGTGAGCCAAAGGTTAAATTCAGACATGATAACATTTAGATGGACACGCACTTGTACGATGAAAAATTGGCCAACCAAAAGGCTTATAGTAGCTGCTTACTGTTCACTGGTTGATATTGTTTATGACCACAGGAGTTTAGATACGTCCAAATATGAGAACATTTCACAGGTGCAAGCTAGGCACATTGTTATGTTGATTTGCACATACAGGCCTTACAATAACATCTTTTAAGATTTGTGTATTTCTGATAGACCTCATTTTCTTCTCAGTATGAATCATTCAGGTTAAAACATGTGGGTGGTCCCTTGGATCTTACTTATTCAACAACAAACGTGATAATAAAAACACAAGAAGAGAGATTTATACCTCCGATAGACGCTCTTTAACACAAGTGTAAAATTTTCAATTACCAATTGACACCCCAATGTAGATCTAAAATTACAATTCCGCATTCCTCCCCTTAAAAGGGAATGAATAAATCATAAAATCGATTATGAGTTTACTACCTCTCATAATGACTATTGCTCTTGGAATTACAATGTCCAGGTACACATATTCATCAAGGAGCTCACACTAAGGTAACACTGGCGGACCATAAAACTGAGGCTATTTGCTGCCTTAATGTCCTTCCTATGGTGCCATTTCCTCCAACTAATGATGACAAGTCGTTAGTTTGTCCTTTACAAGTGTTTTACCTTGTACCTGATAAATAGAGGGTATACTTAACAGACGTTAATGATATGCATTTCTAACAGTGAAAGTGAACTAGTTATACATCTTGTAGGAGGCTTAAATTAAAACAGGTGGTCATTTTATGCCATTAGCAATAGCCACTGTATTCACAAACAGTGTTAGTTTAAGTCATGTTTATTATATTTTGAACATAAATATATTTTTATATATATATTCGGTGAAGATGGCAGGAACCGACGCTATAACTGGCTTTGACCTCAGGCATTTTTACGAAATATCTATGCCAAATACATTAGAACTTGTCTGGAATGATATTGCCTTTCGAGTTCTAATGAAGCAGATGTAATGACTAAAATGTTTAACTTTGCTCAACTGTTTGATGCCAAATGTTTTCTGCAAATTAGAGTCATACACACACCATTTAAGGACTTTTAGCTAAGATGGATTTTCCATCGTAATCATTTACAAAAATTGTACTTTTAACATTGAGTCTCACCTCTTGTGTAATAAGAAACAGAGGGCTCTATTTTCAAAAGAGAAGCTTGCTCTTACGAGTCAATGACAACTAACTAATTCATAAACTATAACGTAACAGGTAAATGACATGTATACCTGTTAACCTTTGTCTCTCTGTATTGGTAGAAATTGTTGAGTTTATTCGTCCCTGACGCCTCTCTTGCCAAAACTGCTTTACAAGTTTATAGCGCACAATTAACAGTTTCGACTTTATTGGTGAGGAAGTTTTGTGCGTGCAACGGTCGGTTTCTGGCACCAACTGTACAATGAACTGAAGCTATCGACCGGGATGTCACTACAAAGGATTGTTGTACGCAACAACCATAATGACTGATTATGTTTTTATGTTTTCAAATAAGCTCACTAAGACAAACAAGCTCGCGTCACTTTTAATAAAGGTTAATGAATTAACCTTTATGAATTTACTTTCTGTTCGTTAATGGTTCTGTTTTTTGCTGGATCAATAATTAATGGCGATTAGCTGACCAGGGGCATCTCTGCCGGAATTCACCGTTTTTGGGCTTTTTATTCGGTAATGACCTGAACATTGAAAAAAGTTTGAGTCTAAAAAGAAACATTGAAAAAAGTTCGAGTCATAAAAGAAACCCATGGATGAGTTTTTAACATACAAATTGTTTGATTTGACCATATTTATGTTGAAAGATTAATCAGTTTGGTCAACTAAATGGCGAACACACCAGTTTTTGGGTATATTCCCCAATTATAAGCCCCTGGCCTTATACTTTGGCGGGCTACGAAATGAGGACTTCATGCACTCTGCAATTATCGTTCGAGAACAACCAAATAATAATACAATATAATACAATACAACGTTCGTGTAGATGTGCATTAAATTTTTGCAGTTGTTATAATATAAAGATAATTTCGCTTTGAGATGTTCTTCAGTTAACTGATGTAATTTACTAAGTGTTAGAAAATGTTTCGCACTTTTTCATTTCCCTCAAGAAATGTATCTGAATGTTCAACATTGAAATGAGGATTTATCGAATTTGGAGAAAGTATAATTTCTCATTTTGACAAAGGAAATAAACCTTGGCATTCAAATTTTAGGTGTTTGGGATCAAACTAATTATTCTGAAGAAGTAAATTTTACTTTTCAAGCTCTTTTAAAACTTTTTGTGCAACAGTGCTATCATTTTAATATTCATTGAAGACAAAGGCATCCGGAGTCATTAGTTATCAATCAAAGTACACTTCATTAAACGTTTACAATACAACTGTATTAACTACATGGGCGAAATATATTTATACGTGCCTCGTATTTTGTCTTTTTTCAGTCTAAATGTTTGAAAAATTATCCCCAGTTTTATCAGGCGATGTGCAGGTGTGCCTACCCAAGTGCTAAACTTGTATTATTGTTATACAAGCTAGATGACAACACCTTTATCCCGTAGAAATCCCGCTGCGAATGTTGATATACTTTTCAATTTCAAGATGAGCAAGTGCCTTTGAAGTGCTGAAATGTAATCTCGGGTAATTCAGTGACAAAAAATTCCAATCGATAGTTTTGGTAGGGGAATCTGGGTTTTAGGCTTAATGAGTCAACTCGACTTCCCAAGTCAATTTCTGAAAATACATGCAACGAAACGACTTCTCGCATATAACTTGAAGTACGCACGCCTTACTCTTCCACCGACAATACTTAGATGCTGCCCAGTGCGGATCCAGGATTTCCCGTATGGGGTGGTGCTCTGCCCTGTAGGGAGCCACTGGATTCACTGTGTACACACCTATTTTCACACAAAGTTCAGCGATACCTGCATGAAAATGAAAAAGAAATCGCACCTCCCGCCCCACTAGATCCGCCAATGCTGCCTACCCTCCGTATCAATGCACTGCCCATCTATCCCCACATTTAATCATCTCTGCTACTTGTACATTCTTGCTACTTTGGTCATCGTTGGTGACAACCTTTAGCGTTGTTTTATGCGTTTTTTATCTACCGGAAAAGAATTGACTTTATTTCGTAAGAATGTGAATGTATAAATATTATCTTACTTCAATAAGATGTAAGGATCATTCACATAACTCTGAAAGTGCTCAATGTAAGAAGTACAGTTGTCCTCTTGGAAACGAAAACATAAGTGAGAGAAAAAATAGATGTTATCTTCAAGTAAACAACAGATGTTTTGTACGGGATTTATGTCACATAGACAGGTCTGTTACCTGCCTTTAGTGATCTATAAAAAATTATCTTTGCATGTATGCCTTTTAAAAAATGATTACCACGATGAGTTTTAGAAAAAGCACTATGTATTACATCTCCACAGTTCTCTACGGTGTGGATTCCCCTACCCAATAAAAGCCCGCCTCCATGACTCTGATGACCCATCTTACATCCCACTGCTGATTTTAAACAGCTAAAGACAATATGTTCACATGTCTACGACATTGACAAATATGATTCCAGTCCTTATAAAAAGTGTGTACTTTCAGCTTATTTTACCAAATATAATGTACCAAGTTTTTGCAGTAAGTTGAGTGGAGGTAAGTTTGTATTGGAACACAACGGGGGACACATACTTTAACAGATGGAACTGAAAGAGAGCCTTTTGTAGCTGTAACTTTACATGGGAAATACACAGCTTCTGAATCAACACCCTATAAATTTGGCACTTTTTCTGAAATTTTCATTTTAGGTTTTTAGATGAAGATCATATTTCATGTTCAGATGTCCTTACTGATGTTTTTTGAGGGGCAGCAGATTTTATTTTGAAAAGATAGTGGTTTATTGTTACACTATATCCATAAATCATTATCAATATAAAGAAAACTGTTAAAAGACATCACAATGAGGTACAAGAGGAGAATATGATTTACTAACACACATTTCATAGCACTTTTTGTGGAGTTTCAATTACAAGTTGACATTTTTAAAGGTACTTATTCCTATCAACAAAACGTTACACAATCGATGCGGGTTCTTTTTAAATAATCAATTCGAGCCCTGAATATATTAAAGGTAATGTAATTCTTTGTAAACGACAAATACTGTTGACTACCTGAAAAGAAGTCACGACAGTACAAACCTTTTAAATTTCTTTTGATCGAAGGCGAAGTCGCATTCATCTTGTGGTTGGCTCATCGAAAATTACCTCACGTTTGCCTTGGTAACTGCTTAGATGCGTTATGTTTAACATTTTAGTAACTGCACCACATATTTCCTACAAACTGCAAACATTTACGATTCTACAAGCCAAACAGAGCTAGAAACAGATTTATGTGTTTGTGTGTTTGTATTGATTGCCTTACATTCGATTACCCGCTTCTATCTATTCAATAATTAACTATCCTTGATAGTAATATAAAATACTACACAAAGGCAATGAAAAGAATTTTCAGGAAGTTCTGTAAATATGTATCAATACACAGTGGCAATCATCAGTTGAAGTGAAATCACTTAAAGCGATATAAGTGAATAGCGAAATGATCATAAAACCTGTTGACATCGATCAAGTTTCGTCCCATTATCAGATATTACGTGTTGCAGAAAGTTATGCCATAAATACTGTTCAAAAGTGATATTGGTATAATTAAAGGATATCACCTTTTCAAAAGAAAAGTTTGCATGCAAGCAGTCCATTTTTGTAACAGAATTGTACTTAGAGGCAATATTGAGATAATGAAATCTATCATCAACCATCGACTACGAAGGTTATCTGAATAAAAGATTGACTGTTTGATGTATAATAAAAGACATCATTATTAATAGGTGATTTTACACAATTTCCTTTGGCACCAACAACCCATCATATATAGAACATAAGTGTTACCAAGCTAGTAGGCAAAACTGCAGTCATTGATTCTTAAATGAAAATTCTGCGACGGTGTAGCGTATACCTCCCATTCTTCTTTCAACAGATAAATTCCGGTATGGCTCGTACATTGTTAATTAAGATGTGTTCAATGAAAAACTACTACAAACTTCTTCCGAGCGTACTTAAAGTTGGAGCCTGTCCATAATGTGCTATTGTTAACATAGTCTTCAAGCCTCCAGTTCAAACTTAAACAGAATGGAATCACACTTGAATCAAAGGAACTAAATTGGCAATTGATTTGGTATTTTTAACCGTTCCCGCTAACACCAATGTCTGCTTTGATCTGTGCAGTATGTTTGCACTGGAAAAGTGCACCATCTGAAGAACACATTACTTAAAGGAACCAAAACTTGTTTTCCCTGAAAAAAAATGTGTGTGGACCTCTGCCTTGTGGCATTCTGTGGCATTTCTCAAGTTATATCATTAAAATGCCTCTTGTAAATTAGGAATACACGATCTTTCAGGTCATGAAGACTTTCAAATCTTGAAATTTTAGCCATCTAAGGATCCTTAGGTTGTCACCTCCAATACTATTCATCACTCCGCGGGTACGGCACCGCGGTATTGTACTAGAACAATTTGTTCCTGAACAGAGGGTCTCCAATGTAAGCAATGATGCAGCCCCAGCAGGGAACTGCTGAAGACATATACGATTCCATGTAACATGATGAAAAGATATCCTGGTTCAATTACATAGTCATACCAGAAACTCAGTTGGAAACATATATTGCCCTGTTGTGGCGACCTGGTAAATTGGTAGCGTTAATACAGCAACAGTGGTAGAACAAGTTTATTATCAACAATAGAGAAGTTGGCATGTATTTAAAAGAAAAGTGATCGCTACTTGTTGTATACTGATCATGTATTGCCCTTTAAAGATTTTCCCATCACCTTACATAATATTTAAAGTTCTACTGTGGGGCAAACTCAAAGTGCAATGAATTATACATATACATGTGTCACTTTCTTTTCAAAAATATATATTCCAAATTGCTTGTTAAGAATCATTTCTCGTTTTAGTTTCTTTTATACTGGGAGCAAAACAATTTCAAGGTAACTGAATAATGAATCGAATCAAAATCCCAAAATATTCCTCGGGCACAAGAAATGTAACGGTGGCGTGACCATACAGCAAAGAAAATTTAATATGTTGATGTAAGCCGAGTTTCCTCTTGTTACCTGTGCAAGGTACCAGCAATTAATTTTACCCTTCACTTGTTTTCAGGATGCTCAATGCGTAAAGGAAGTCAGGCAGAATCGATTCCATGTCATTTATGATGTATCTTGTAATGTTTACGACAAATACGGTTCGTGATCAGAATTTGTATCGAAGAATTATGATAACAACGTTGTGCATAATGATTTAAAAATTTGAAAGGATTAATATCAAATGGTTATTAGCATATCGTTATTAGATTTGACTGAACTGCGGGATAAGTGCTGCTTTTTATGCCAAGAATAAATGGCTTTTGTTGTGCTCGTTGTTCTCTATGACGAGAGCTGGGCTACTTTTGTGAAAGTATTTGTACATTTTCCTAATACCTAAACAGATGTCAGCCATCTGATTTTGTAGCTATTGTTTTTAATCTACCTTTTCTAATAATTGTGTTTAACTAATGTGTCAGTTGCGAAGGCTAAAGAGAGAGTCCAGGTAGTTTTCACTTACAAACGTGGACAATCAATATTCAGGAATCATTGAAGGTTTGGATAATTGAGACATTTACCAAATTCTGTAACAGTATAATCACTTGGAAGCATAAATTAAATTTACATGTCGTTATTCTTCATTTTAACTGGTTGGATTCTCAACTGCTTACTGTATCAAAACATAATACTTTGCGTCTTTCATTCAGTCTTTAACCCAGATTCATATCGCATCCAGCCGAAGAAATCAAAACAGATATTAATGTGAAATAGGCCTTACATTTTGGTGCTAAAATCTCGAAATGCAGTGACAGTTGTAATTACGAGCACGTCCCAGTATAACGGAGATGAAGCGCAATGGTGTTAAAATTATGACTTGTAATTCAACAATACCCCAAAGAGTGATCAGAGTGATGGTTTTTCAGGAAACAATGCACTACTAGATGTCTTTCACACCTTACTGAAATGAAAGTTTTCACTTTTCACTGTCACAAGGGAATCATTATTGCATGCTCCAAGTGATAAATTCTAAAAGGGAAAGAAATTGCTATCTCCACCCGAATTACGACATTATTTCCCGAGTTGATAGCGCGATTTTGGATGTTGTATAACATCCCGGCGGAGAAATGAGGAAATCAATGGTTAAGGTGTAAATACTGCATTAAAGGTAGCACCCGGGGCATTATATCCATCTTCGTTTTACTGTGTAGCCTTACAACTAACCTTTGCAAGATTGATGAACACATCCTAATGAATCGAACCCTGATTGGAATTATATGGATTTTACATACATTTAAAGCAAGTTTTAGACCAATTTTCATGGCCCATTAGGTGGTATTAGTCATTGATCGTCAGTTCCTTAAGTAATACTTTTCTATGGATTTAACGCACCATCTCTTATTCGGAGGCTTTGATTTGCTTGTAGATAACATCTCTCCGTGTGGCGATGCCACTCTTTTATGTCAGGTAATTAGGAGCAAAGCATGCCAGCAATTTTCTTGTGCCGCTCTTGTCTAATCTGTATACCTATCATGTGTAACATATTGTGTCCATTGAAATCTCTGCAGTAATGACACACCTTTACTGGTATTAAATGAAAATAAATACTGCTTCGTCTATTGAACCTTTGTGCTGCTGTTATCGAAATTGTCCGAAATGATGCTGCATTATTTATACAATGGTTAAATAGTGTGCACCGGGGTACATCTTCAATGACATCCGTATGAATTTTTTAGCAGCTTAGCTGTCGCCTCCTGTCATTTCTTGTCGACTAAATTACAACTTTAGATAAATGTCTATTACTTTTGTATGGACACTTTCGCCTCTAATATTGAACTGGGTGCGTCAGCGACTCGTATGACACAGTATCAGATGTAAGAACAGACTGCGAAGCCGTGTTATTTGTAACAAACATAAACTGCAATTAAACCCGAACAAGCCTTTAATAAAGGGACATTTCCAAATTGTGCCAACTCATGATGTGCCACATTTAAAGCTTAGCATTGTCTGGTTACGGCAACCACCAAACCAAGAAGACCATCATGACTGGTGGTCTTCAAGAAGATCTGTGACCCTACAAGCCGCCAGGTCACATATTTGACCTAACATTTTGTCTTACACCAGGTGCCTAATTGCTTGTCTTGCTATATATTTAGCCACATTTGTTTGTCCTATGTGCATGGGAAACATTTATCAACAATACAAGGAAATGACTTTAGGAAATACTTGTACTTGGCAGCTTACCATATTATTCACCCCGAGCCATGTTTGTTGTTTAGAGTTACTTCTGTCTTGTCATTGCCAAATGTGACTTTTCACTAACAACGGACTGAACCTGGTTAGCCCATATTGAGTGCTACCGTGTTCCAGTTGGGAACGACTGTATTTAAAACAAACTTTACTTGAAATTCAATAACTCAATATGTGTTCTACGCTGAAAGTTTGTGTTGAAGTCATGGTCAATTTTGAGAAAGTGAGCTGTTGAACCACTTTCCCAATCAAGGTTTTCCTTATTTTTTTTTGTTTGCCTAATTAAGTAACTTTGCCCAATTACCCTCACTAGGCAAGAAATTTAGGCAAATTAAGGAAATTGCTTCATTGGACAAGAAAATTAGGGGAATCGGGCAATTAGGAATTAGGATTAGGAAATGTCAGACATCGTTCCGGCAGTATATTTGTATATTTCATGACGAATGCTTGTCAGTTGCAATGCACTAGACAAAGAGGACCAGCAAACAGTGATTTGAAGATGTAATTGCTGGTTTATTGATAATAGCTCACTGGAAATGATAGCAGTTATAACAATCTGGTAGTAAAACATCAATCCAGGAGTAAAACCCTACAACAACATGAAATTAGCAATGTTATAGTAGACAATCGTTCTGCAGAGTTACTAAATGAACGTAAATCGATTATGCCACCATTCTACAGTTACTAGATATATTCTACTGTGTGGATACTTGTGTTATTACACTAATTGTTTACTAATAAGAATAACTAAATGAGTACAATTACCTGAGGCAACTAGAAAATAGATATATGTTGATGTTATCCCTTTGGTTACTGAATTCCTTCTGGATGTGCT
>JBCAUI010548035.1:0-10501 GCA_038406195.1 Haplosyllis anthogorgicola
CTTGGAATATCCCCTTTTTAGAGGAATGTCATCAAAACAAAGGAATAACCCTAAAATTTCGGGACTTCCCTTACTGACTAGAGTCCGATCCAGTTTGGTTGAAAGAAAGGTATGTTGTAGTGACCTGTATTAGTGGCTCATAGCACAGTAAATTAGGGCTGGGATGACTAGCAATTTTACTAGTCGACTAGTTGGTGCATTACCAGTCAAGACAAGTGCAAATATTGTTATTTGCTGGGTTTGGGGTGCCCAGTACTCAGATGCCATTGCTATATTCCCGTTCTATGAAAAGGCATTAGGGTAATCTATTCCATGTTTTACAGTGTTCAAGTATCACTCATCCTCTGTCCAACATGTCTGGTAAAAATCCGCACTTTATTTCTTGCTTTAAATGGTCAATGAAAAGTAAAGTTTAAATTTTTTAAGATAACCTAGATGGAGCCCTTGCCTATGCATGGTTAATGCATGCCGTCTTCACCTGCCATACACCTGGTAGGGGGTCCATCTGCAGGATGACCTATCTGCACTGACCTCAGCTGGGGGCGGGTCCATCTGTAGGATGACCTATCTGCACTGACCTTGGGGGGACCATCTGCCTTGGTCATCTTGCCACCTTACCTGGGGGGGGGGGGTCTGTAAGGCATGGGATGGTGCCTCATTAACATAATTTATGTCTGGCACTGAGGCCACCTCATTGGCTGGCGGACTGACCCCCCCTCCCCCGTCAGAAACATAACACATTTCAGACTTAAAATTGTTATTAGTATGATGTACCATGACTTGCAAATTCAACTGAGAGGTACCTGTGTTTTAAGTGATATATCTCTTAAAATTTCAAACATAATTCAACTTTGAATGAGGAAATACAATTGTTAAAGACATATGAACTACTTTGAATTGAAATCTCATCAACAGTTTATTTCATATCCTTGTAATTGGGTGTCCCAGCACTGGGCATGGTATTATGTGCTACGCCCAGTACTGGGACATTTTTGAACCTCAATTTCCAAGTCATATTTGAATCAATATTCATCATATTTTACATGGCAACAGAGGGGAAAATTTCCTTTAATTTGGTATACAAAACAAGGGCCATACAATGAGGAAGGGCCATACTATGATGCCATAATGTTTAAATTAATTTAATTTTACTTTGAAGGCAAGTTTTTGGGTGTCCCATTACTGGGCACCCACCCCTTGTGCCAGTACTGGTAAGGTCTGTCCCACTACTGGGTGGGGTGTTTGAGTTATCTATCCACCATATTTGTTACAATTATAGAAATAAACACAGATATGCATCATTTATTTTTAACATCCAATGAGACACATTAAAATGCATGCAAGTATTTGGTTCGGAAAAATAGGGGATGCATGAGATCTGTTGTAAGTTTCGGTGTCCCAGTACTGGTTGGGTCACTCCAGATCAGTTCGAACCTTTTCGTAACATGAAAAAACATATATTTAATGATTTTTTTGTCATTGAGGACATTGTTCATGTAAACAGTTACAAAATTTGTTTTATTTTATAAAATCAAGTTATCAGATGCTGTGAAATTGCAATACAATGCTGAACGAAAAGAGGTGTAAAAGGAGCCAAACCTGTAGACCTGTAGACTCCCGATGGGAAGGGGTGGCTCCCCTTCAAAAGGGAATAACATTACAAAAAAGTGGCCTGAGCAGAAAAAGGAAAGATGTAAACTCATAAGGTTCAGAAGATGCTTAAGATACAATAAACCTAAACCTAAGTATGACATACAGTCCACTCAGAGTCCCTGCCAGTGATGTCTCCTCAATACAGTGACAGTACATGACACATTTGTGCATTGATGATGTAATCTGCTGAGATACTGGACAAAAAATACATGAAGATTCAGTCTTGAGATTGAACCAGGCTGCCTCCATAGCAGCACTTCTTGTCAATCCTCACCGTAGACCTGACTATGACTGCACTTTGCAAAATTATTCGTGGATAGCACATCCATGTGAACTGATCGTGAATTTACAATTCCATGTACTTGCGAATTATTCGACCTGTTCAGCAACAGAGTACAACTTAATGTGGGTTCAACTTTATGCGTTAGTGTGTTGTATTCCCAGATGGAGCTTGCCAGGTTGACCCAAACCTTACTTCTTCCGATTGTAAGGTCTAGTTTGCAAGTGAGACGCTATTATAACAATTAGAACATACATTATTTCATCTTATGATACGATTACATGTATATGATTTATACGAGTTTGTCTGTATTTTTTCATTTGTGTTCAAGTGAACATGTGAATGTTGTAAGAGCATTAGACTGAATGAATGCATTTTTTGTACATTTCTGTATTGCAGAAGGAGAACTACACCGCTAATTCGTTAGAAAATTTTGCAGACAGTGTCATTCGATGGGTAAATAGTTAATCAATTGAATAAATTTTTATGTCCTGCGAGTGTGTTCAAACGAAAATGTTCATCAACCTTTCAATGACCTTAGACATGTTTCAATTTATTTGAAAAAGTGAAGTCCTTGGACATCATGTGGTTTGACCTGATCATTTGTTTGCAATTTTCAGATCAGATTTTTCAAGGCGTTTTGTCAGTGGACATCCCCAGTTCTTGCATTGTACATGTATAGAAGAGGTAAGAAGAATCAAGTAATGTGTGCAGTGTTCCCACTACCACGCATCCACGCGCCAAATATGCACAGAAAGCAACAAATGTCCCGCAGGGTGCACTGAAAATTGACCTCTGGACACTTGTTTTGACAAAAGTTTTTTTATGTTGCAATCTGAATTTCAAATATCGGAACAGTAGGACAAACTACAGTGAACAGTTATGTGGTTTGGCTTGATAGGCATGTCCCTCGTAACTATGGAAATGTCCCGCAAAAATCAGGGATCCAGGACCAAATGTCCCGTTGATTTGAAAACTAGCAGAAACATTGTGTATGTGTACCATCATTATCAGAACACATGTATTTACATCTGTACAGAGTAAAAATATTATGTTTGCGTGCTGCACTGTGTATGTGTAAATACAACTTGTAGAAATGGTATTTCTTTACAGATTACTTCACAGTAGATGGTTGTTTGTGGTTAACTAAATTTGTTGGAACTCTGGCTATTGGATATGTTGCAGCAGTATTCATAAGAGGTAACGTCAATACATGATGTTTAGATTTCCAAGTGTAACTTTTTAAGTGCAGTAGAGAATAAAAAGAACTATTACATCATACAAACACCTGGTTTAAAGGCTAAAAACCTTCGCACGGACAACCTACACATGCAACAAAAATGAACGTCTTGCACAATTGCCTTAATTGCCTTAATAGTAGTTTTATGTCTCATGTTTCAGGTATTGGGAGATACACAAATTCCGACTACTGTGCATTTTTAAGAATTCTGGAAGCAGCAAAAAAGGAAAAGAGCCCGGAAAACATGGTTAGTGTTCAAAGTTTGAACTGTTTGTACCATATAAGAGATCAGTGATGCCCAGAAGTTTAAACTGGAAGGATTACAGCCAGGAGTTCTAGACGATTATAATGCCCCAATATTTCTTCTTTTTGCAGAGACAATTGAAAGGGTTTGATAGTGAGATGTTTGCATGGCCAGTAGACTTCAGCGGGCGAGAGGTTTCCGAAAGGTAAGTGCCATGGATTTTATGTTAGCTACCGTCCAACATTTGCATAAAGGCACTGTAAATAAAACAATTTGTGTAACTGGGCCAAGTCTTAAATTCTGCTGTACCTCGAGTGAGTAATTTATTGGTATTTAACCACTGTTCTGCAAGTTTAAGTATCCGATAAATGGCCCTGTGTTAATATAACGTGGAAGGGCTGTTAGGATCACGAAAATCTTATTTTCCATTTTCTTTTGTTAAAGTAAAGGGGAAAAGAGGAAGATCCTTGAAGACATTCCATCCGGTCCAAAAAGAGGTAGAGGCATTGTAGACAACATCAAAGCCCTTCCCTGTGATATATTAAGGTAAGTATATCATGTTAGATGCAATCAAGGCAAAAGCTAACCACAATAACCTGTAGCCGTGCTAACCTGTCGTTCATAAATTTATCAATCTGTATCATAATACATATATCATAATACAGTAGTTCGATGACGATGTTACAGAACTGTAACGTTTGTTATAGTATAGCCCAGTGTTGCCGTTACTTCATAAAACTCAGGGTTCCTACAGCTTCTGGAAATCAGGGAAATCAGGGAAAATTAGGAGACGTTTTTCCAGTCAGGGAAAAATCAGGGAATTTTGAAATAGTATGAACTATCAGGGAAAAATCAGGGAATTTTGTGATTTTATTTAATTATTATTTCTGAGATTCAACAATTTTTACTATTTTATTGACTTGTCTTGAAAAATGTTGAACCTCACTGCACTTGGCATAGTACCTACCACACTTATTATTTTCACTACCAGCTAATGTACATGTGCATTTCAGTAACATAACACAGATGGTAGTGCATAGAAGGTGACGTTTAGATAAAGTATTTGTAATTTGTGTGTCTGGAAAAAAAGCTTGAAAATACTGGAAAAATCAGGGAAAAGTCAGGGAATTTCATCGCAGGGAGATTGTAGGAACTCTGAAACTGAGGAGCATTTTGTCCTAAACACCTAAATTTTAGGGGACATTTTCACCACAATAAGGGAACGTGATAAAAATATTCTGAAATAAATTCCAACAATTTATACACAAATTCTGGGTTTTTCTAGGACCTTCATCTCTGGCGGACATTTCCAAATTTTGATGTGGGACACCCACGTGCCCATGCTGTCGTGACAACACCGATAGCCCATATTGGCCAGTGAGACAACTGGCTCGCAAGTTCACAACAAGTTTGAAAGTATGAAAACTTGCGAAAAGTACGATTAGCACTTTTCTGTTGATTCCTGTTAAGGATTAACAAGGTGACGAAAATGATAAATAATGTACAGATATTTTCTTTGACCTTTCTCTTTGTCCAGTTATATAGCTATCCACACATTTGGTAGAAGAATGATCTACCCAGGTGCTACGTGCATTCAAGTTCTTATGGGTATGTAGCTTCTACTGAAAAGAATAATCACAACTATTATAGACATAAGATAAATTCAAGAGTTTAAAATTAAATTATGATTTGTAAATACTATTATTGAAGTAATACTCTTGCAAATCATTTGCTTTTATGACCAAACTGGTTTTTTGTCAACTTTCAGCACCTCTACTGAATCAAGGAAGGAGCAAACAAATTGAAGAGGTAAACAATCTATTTGTGACTTCGAGATTACAGAGCAGCGTTTACTTAAGAATAGGTTATGTACATATAAGAAAACGAAAATAATCAAGCAGAAAAACATTTGTGTTGAAACGCTGACAGTGAATGGAATTTCTTATTTCCTTGTAAAGCTCGGGGGACTGAGAGCCAAGCTCGAAGCAGAAGACGGAAATGAAATTGATACCGTGTTCATAGACAGAAGAAACAACACAGCATATCCTAATGGCAATACACTGGTATGTTCCTTTGTGTGATTACTTGAGAGTTGCTTTTATTACATTACGTGAATGAACTAATAAAATGGCATCACTGAAAATGTAAGGTGTGACTTTTCCAAAATCCCATTACCATATTGAAACGAACATTTCATCTATTGTCAACCCTAAAGTCTCGATCTTAGAAACTTCTTATTTGCTGAATATTTTAAATTCTTACATAAATCAATGCTGTACATGCAACATTAGGTTGTATTTTATCACACAGTAAGCAGCTTGTTCACAGAACGGTTTGATATGTGACTTTTTGGCTCATTTCGCATAAAATTCCCACGGCACAGGGAAAACAGGGAATTTGGATGTTAGCTTTTCCAGACAGGGAAAACACAGGGATTTTAGTTGCAACACAGGGAATTTTTTAAAAATGCAGGGAATTTATCAAATGTTTCCAAAAAATGAGTATTTTGTAGTAAATTACCCTTTTATCGGCTTATGTACCCCAAATGTAATAAAAGGGAGGAAAGAATGGCAGTAAGGGTTGGTGCATGCTAGGGATGTCAACGAGTCTACGAGCTGACTCGAAGCTCGAGTTGACTTCTCAACTCGATTACAACTCGAGCTGAACTTGAGCCGCTCATGGCTTGATATCTATAGAACATCATGTCATCATCTTGGAACTGGCAATACACTATCATGTATTTATGTTAGTGGCTTCATAATCATTAACCAAAGTGTTTGAAGTGACTTTTGGCCAATGCATTCATTTCAGTCAGTGTCTGTGAAGTGGCTTCATAGACATTTATATATCTTTGAGGTGACTTCACAAATCACTGCAGCCAAATCAAGCTTTCTGTGTTGGCAATTTCTAAATATTTATTGGGATAAACTGTTTTAATTTGTCTTTACAAACAAATAGTCCTAATTTCTATACATGGCTTGAGTTGGCTTGTAGCTCGAGCTAAGAACATCAAGTCAACTCGAGCTAAGAAACTCTTCGAGTTGACATCCCTAATAGTGAATGAAAAAGCATAGACTAAGGTAAACACACACAGGATGTAGGATACCGTGCACTGAAGGTGGTGTGAAAAGAAAGATGTAATTGCCAAGAAAATTATTTCCATTGACACAAATTTTCGTATTGTAGGATCTATTTATAAAGGAAAGTGAAAAACTGTTGCCAAGTGATGCATTTCGTCGCACTCGTTTCTTTCGTTTGAAATAGTCTGTACTGTGTAGCTAAACGGCCTTGAGTGCATCGTAACTATGCATGCGTGCAGGGGTGCGTGCGTGTCAAGCCAAACTATTTGACGGGGTGGAAGTACATAACCCCGGGGCAGGTGAGTCAGTCGGGCTTTTGCCTTTAGCGTCAAACTCGTCAATTTTCAGTTTCCTGCTTGTACATCGTGAATGGTGATAAAGTCTCACTAATTATGGAGATAATGAAAACGTCATTTTAGCATATATGACAAACACGAGATGTTTACACTTTGACAGTGTACCAAGAAATACGGTCATTTGCGTGACACACAACTCTGATGTAAACGATTGGTAAAAGTTGTTTTTCGCTGATAACTATCAGTTACAAAGATCGGATTGCGATTCGATTGTCGACTTGATACACGTGTAAATATGTAAATATTGAAAAGAAACAACATTCAATTCAATGAAAAACAAAACAGTCTAGTATTTAGCTCGTTTACAAAAATATATGTTTTAGCTCGTTTACAAAAATATATTTTAGCTTTAAAATAACAGACTTTCTGGTCAGTTACATTTTCCCCATTGTTACTTTACTGAAGTGTGATATTCATGCTATCGTGGACTACAACAATGTCCAATGTCAATATGATATGGAAAAAATGGCTCCTCTCTTTCCCACGGATTGCTAATTGAAATACAAAATACTCATATTCCCGGTCTTCATCGATGCATCGAATATTAATAATCATCTAAACTCTTTCATGTTTGAGGGAAGGGCTAAGTTCCTGGAAAAGAATCTTATAAATTATTTCATTCATAATGAGCAATATTAATGTCATGGTTATGTTTGACTGACTTATGTTATTGAATATTTATTATTACATTAGGGTTTTAAATTTTGCATTGGACGTGAGACGGTGATTTTCCAGTTACTCGGCCAGGGTGCTGATCTGTAATTAGTAACCGTATGATTGAATTCATTCATTCAGCCTATCAGTTGCAGCAATGTATGAATTATTTTAATGATCTTGCATTACTGAAATTGCCCATGGCTAAATTTACAGAGATTAGTACCATAATTGTCCATTCAGTTAAAATGATTATCATTGAGTATCAATGGCTGTATTTTCAGATTGACAAAGATTGTGCTTAATGGCATTGTTTTGTCCGTATCAGCTTGAATTGACTTCGTAGTTGTAAAAAG
Source organism: Haplosyllis anthogorgicola (assembly GCA_038406195.1). Lineage (NCBI taxonomy): Eukaryota > Metazoa > Annelida > Polychaeta > Phyllodocida > Syllidae > Haplosyllis > Haplosyllis anthogorgicola. Next base: position 7,864 of record JBCAUI010548035.1, read on the forward strand.
TAATACATACGGTACATTACAAATATGACCAGCTGTCACTAAGAATATAATTGTATTGTAACTGAATAGGGAAATTGGCCATCAAACCTGTAATTAATATAATTTCTGTAAATTGGCCTGGCCTTGACCTTGACCCGATCAGAAGTGCCTGGGGCAAGCCGTGCAACGGATATTCATGCATCTCATGAAGTCTCCTTATGTTGAAACGTAGATTTATTACACATAGTTAACGGTCTTTTAAATTCACGAACTTACACGAAGGACTTTTTTCAAAATGCAAATTGAAAATTGATGAAGTTGTTGATTTTTGATAAATTACTAAATATGTGGCAAGGTAGCCTTAATGAGAGCAAGAGTGTGATAATCGCAATACGCACCCGTTCGGAGGAAATGATAAAATCCAAACAAAACAACGGTTAAAATTATCTGCAAGTTTAAAAACAAGTGACAGAAAAACATTGAGCTACTTTAAACCCGCATTCAATTTGCATGACTCGCCATCTGGAATTAAACGTTTTTCAGTCAACAAGGAATGCGAGAAACTGACTTTTTGTTCTTTATGGGTAGGTTTTCCTGCGTTCTCAGTTTTGGTCAATTTGTTTTTGTAGTCTTTATACCGTATTGGTCGTATTTATGACGCATGCCCTAATTAAGGCGCACCCCCTTTTTTTTTTAGCTGATTTGCATGTATTTTTGCTGTCACCGTTTCCGATCTTTAACAATTGTGACTCACAATTTTTGTTTTAAACATGTTCTGAAAGTGATTTTAGCACATGCTTGTTGTTTCTTCTCATTATATTAATGCCTGTACCACCCTCTGATGCCCTTAAAAGACTAACTTCCATACATCATATGCACTCATAAGCCCTCTTTCCCATATAAAAAATGCCCAACACTGACATGTAACATTCCGTAAACTGCTCCAGAGTTGATTGTAAATAAGGCGCACCCCTAAAATTAACTCTTGGCGCAGTGCGCCTTAAATATGATCAATACGGTATGTGTATCACTTGTGTAATTTCGTGGCATATGCGCTCTTCAACGTTTTTAACTGCCGAGATCTGACAGTGCTTTTGTACATCACACAAGATTTTCACGATGTGAACAGTCATTATTATGCTTTATCATTCGAACATCAACGTACATTTGCAATATGTACATGTGTGCACATACAAAATTTCTCAGCGTGAAAGCCACAGTACTGAAAATAGTTAAGAACTATCAGTCCATATTCGCTTTTTAGAACGCATACATGCGATGAAAGCGAGTAAAATCTACATATCAGTTGCAATCTATTGCAATGTGCTGAAGTAACGGACAGACAGGGGCTAGTATGAGATATGCCTATGTTTTTACACTTTTTAGTAGTCATAGCCATATTATTGACGGATGGCAATGGCTGGTCTCTGTGAGTTATTTGGAAAATAATGACAATATGTGGGTGAGGAGTTGTTAACAGTGTAACACATTGTATGTATAGTCATTTCATTAATAGACATATGTGGCGTAGAAAAACAGCCAGTTAATGGTTAACTTGTTAAATGCCATTTGTAAAACGTAATGTAAAATTTTCAAAATGTCTTGAAAAACGAAGTAATTGATGAAATCAAAGGTAGTTTTTTATGAGGGGTAGCGAAGTTGCATACAGATCCAAGTGTTGTTCTGGACACATTGCAGAGGACAATAAAATAGTAGTAACAGATAAGTTTATGAAATCATTAGCTCTAGTGCATTTACTTTTACAATTAATACTCAATAATGTCAAGGAAAAGCAACATGCTCACCATTAGCGATTCTGGTGCATTGATGAAAGAAAGAATGGACCGAAAAACAGAGATCATACTTGACTACATGCGCAATATTCAATGCAATACTAATTAAAATTTAATTGAAATTTACACTGGAAGGGTTACAAATCATCAGTGTGCTGTATACATATTGGGATTTTGAGGCTTATTGACAGAGACACCCAATACATAGAATTTGACTGTTTAATAAGACAATAGGATGTTGTACGAAGTACGCTTTTGGTCACGGACAAGGCAAATTCACCTTTAGGCTTATTTTTTTAATCATTTGGATTACATTGCATTGTCAGGATTTTCAAAGTGCGGCGATCAGAAAAAAAAATTGAACTGTGGCCCTTAAAAAGCCAAACTTGTCATAAATATAAATAAAAATAAGATTTTTTCCCCAGTGACTTGTAACAGTTCATTTACAACATTATCATTTTTCACCTGGCACACATGTTTCAGCTGCCACTTTAGTTTTTTTTTTTTGAAATCTCGATTTTAAAGTGCGGCGGGAAATGTAATCCAAACAATTAAATAAAAAAGCCTTTGTTCAGTGTGATGCAATACAAACAACTCAAATGATGTAAAAGAAAGGGATCAAATTGCTTTCTGGGAAAGTGTCTAAAACTATTTTTGGAGCCTGCAAAAATTGTATATGTACGTCTTCTTCCCTTGTCTATGTCAGTAGGAATTACATGGTATTAAAACAGTGTAAACAGAAGTGAGCATTAGATGAAATAGATTCCTCTCAGACATTTTGTTTTGATTAGTAGAAGAATTCATGTCAATCCGATAGTGGTTTACTTTACAAGTAAGTACTTTTCGACAGTATCACACTGTCATCT